>JABAYD010007431.1:0-16017 GCA_014822095.1 Diplotaxis tenuifolia | reverse complement strand
AAACTTTAGATAAATTTTATTAGATTGTTTTGTTAGCATATTTTATTATAATTAAAAAAATGCAATATAAATGTATAGTTGGTTATTAATAATGTAAATAATTAAATATATCATATTAACTAATTTACTAAGTGGTCCTACCATGACTTGTTAGTAGTAGATAAAAATAGGACCCTAAATTAATAGATTAGATAGTACTATTTTATTACTAATTACTAAATTTATTAATATTTTATTTTATAAATAATTTGTAAATTTTAGATAAGATTTTGTTAGATTTTTTTGTTAGCATATTTTGTTATAATTAAAAAAATCCAATATAAATTTATAGTTGGTTATTAATAATGTAAATAATTAAATATATCATATTAACTAATTTATTAAGTGGTCATACCATGACTTGTTAGTAGTAGATAAAAATAAGACCCTAAATTAATAGATTAGATAGTAATATTTTATTATTAATTACGAAATTTATTAATGTTTTATTTTATAAATAATTTTTAAATATTAGGTAAGATTTTGTTAAATTTTTTTGTTAGCATATTTTGTTATAACTAAAAAATCCAATATAAATTTATAGTTAATAATGTAAATAATTAAATATATCATATTAATTAATTTATTAAGTGGTAGTAGTAGATAAAAATAGATATAGATTTGATTTCTTACTAAGCCCAACGAGAGAGTTCCCTGAATGAACCCGAAAGTCTCAGGATCTTCTTCCTTCTTCACCACCCTGATCACAGGCTCACAGTCGAAATATCTGAAGTTGGAGATCCGAGTGAAGACTTGTTACGTCAAGTGACGTCATCGGAACCCAATAAAAATAATAAACAAACCCACCTGTTACTCTCACCAACCATAAAACTTCCTTTTACAAAAGAAGCACTGCCTCTTTCACCTGACACAACAAAACACACAAAGACGAGGAGAGAGAGAGAAACACGATGGCGTTGGCTCTTCGCAGACTCTCCTCTTCCCTTAAGAAGCCAATCTTCTCTAATGGCGGTGGTTCCCTCCGTTCCATGGTAAATCAATCTGATTCTCAAGCTTTACCTTCTTCTCTAACACCCTTTCGTTGATAGATTCTGATCCCTTAAACTTCATATCTTTGATGCTCAGTCTTCTACGTCAGCCTCGGAGAGATCTCGTGCCAGTGTAAAGATATCATCTTTTTGGCTTTACATCTATTAAATTGGATCATATGCGTCATAGAATGATCATCATTTTTTTTCTTTGATCAGTGGATAAGACAACTCAATGCACCGCTCGAAGAAATCGATCCTGAAATTGCAGATATCATCGAGCTCGAGAAGGCTAGACAATGGAAGGTTACTTTTGACTTTTTTTTATCATTCTATATTAGTCACATGAAAGGTGGAACCTTTATATATTTTGGTTTGTTGTGAGGTTTTCAGGGATTTGAACTTATACCGTCTGAGAACTTCACCTCTGCCTCGGTGATGGAAGCTGTTGGTTCTGTTATGACTAACAAGTATAGTGAAGGTTATCCTGGTGCTAGATACTATGGAGGCAATGAGTATGTCCACTTTACTTTTGGTGCAACTTTCTGGGATTGATATAGTGTTGAGTTAACATTTCTCTTTGTTAGTCTCTCTGTTGATCATGATTGTTTTTCATCTTGTCACAATAGGTACATTGACATGGCTGAGTCATTATGTCAGAAACGCGCACTAGAAGCTTTTCACTTAGATCCTTCCAAATGGGGAGGTACCGATTTGTTACAGTTGACATTCTTTATTTAGTAGTGAGTCTTTGAAATCGTAATAGAAAACAAACCATACTAATGGCGACACTTTTGTGACATGAGCTACTTCTCTGTTTGTTTGTAGTCAATGTACAGTCTTTGTCAGGATCACCAGCTAACTTCCAAGTTTACACCGCTCTGCTGAAACCTCATGAAAGAATCATGGCACTTGACTTGCCTCATGGTGGCCATCTTTCTCATGGTTATCAGGTAACCTTGAATATGATCTCTGTAGCATGGTCAGTTTTTTGGGCTTCCTCTCTCATTTCCATGTCGATTTGATAATGTATCTGTTTCCCTCTATTTTCATTGTGCAGACTGACACGAAGAAAATATCTGCTGTATCCATCTTTTTTGAGACAATGCCATACAGATTGGATGAGAACACCGGTTACATTGACTATGACCAGGTTTGGTAGTTAATAATAGCCAGCTTAGCTTAATGTGTTGCATCTTATCTTTACCATTTAAACACATTCAAGGTTACTCTCTGGTTCACGTTTCTCATTCATTCTGCAGCTAGAGAAGAGTGCCGTGCTTTTTAGACCTAAACTTATTGTTGCGGGTGCAAGTGCTTATGCTCGTCTATATGACTATGCACGTATCCGTAAGGTAAAAATACTGTCTCAACTCTCGAGTGTGAAGTCTATTTACCAAAATTGCGTAGTAAATAACTATGGATTGCACTTTTAAAGATTATGCATGACAAATTTGCAGGTTTGTGACAAGCAAAAGGCGGTTATGCTGGCTGATATGGCTCATATTAGTGGGTTGGTTGCTGCTGGTGTGATACCTTCTCCTTTTGAGTATGCAGATGTTGTTACTACTACAACTCACAAATCGCTTCGTGGTCCCAGAGGGGCTATGATATTCTTTAGGAAGGGGTTGAAAGAGGTTAACAAACAAGGAAAAGAGGTGGATTTCAAGTCAATACTGTATTAGATGAATCGGGGAATAACATGTAGGTGCTGATTTCCACTGGATTTGATCATATGTGGTTTGTATCTTTGTACATGGCAGGTCATGTATGACTATGAGGACAGAATTAACGCAGCTGTTTTTCCTGGACTGCAAGGTGGTCCACATAATCACACAATCACAGGTCTAGCAGTTGCTCTGAAGCAGGTTCGATCATCAAACTCCTTTCACTGAAATTATGTTCTATTGTCTAATACACGTACCCATGAACTCCTTTCACTATCTGATTAAGGTCTAGTCCAGGATTTTCTTGTTCACTTTGATGATGTTTTTGACTTGTGATTGCAGGTGAAAACACCCGAGTATAAGGCCTACCAGGATCAAGTTCTCCGTAATTGTTCAAAGTTTGCAGAGGTGAGATGTGTTTCCTGATTGTCATATTCTTAGTTGATGTGCCTCTAATATCCTGTCACGTTTGGAACACACCAGTATTAGCCTATTGTAATCATCTCATTATTATTTTTTGGTATGGCTTGTAATTGCAGACTTTGCTATCAAAAGGATATGACTTAGTGTCTGGAGGCACTGAAAATCATTTAGTTTTGGTAAATTTGAAAAACAAGGTACATTCTCATTTTTTATCCCTTATTGTGTATTGAGAATCATTTAGTTTTCTTCTCAGGTTTATTGTGTGATTTTTGAAAGCAAGCACTGAGAATCATTTAGTTTTGCTTCTCATGTGTATTTGTGTGATTTTACAATCTGTGATTTCCTTTTGTACTGGCCACATGTAGCAAATCAAGTCTAAATGTTTTGTTTATGTACTGGGAACCTCATTAAGCAGTGCATAGGTGTTGCTAACTTTCTCTGCTAATGCATGAAATCGAAAATTGAGTTTTGCAGGGCATAGATGGATCAAGAGTGGAGAAAGTATTAGAATCAGTACATATTGCAGCAAACAAGAATACTGTTCCGGGTGATGTTTCCGCTATGGTTCCAGGTGGCATCCGTATGGGTAAGGCTCTTAAAATAACATTTAAAGAATTAATGTACTTGAAAAAGTAGTAAATCTTCATGCTGGCACTTGCTAGTTTTGAAACTCTACTTTAGTCTGTGGTCTTAGAGATCTGGTGGCGACTGAATGAACCGTATTTATGTTTCTTCTTACAGGAACACCAGCTCTCACATCGAGAGGATTTGTTGAGGAAGATTTTGCAAAAGTGGCTGAATATTTTGATTTAGCCGTCAAGATAGCCTTGAAGATCAAAGCAGAGTCTCAAGGTGTATAAATAAGTTGTTCGTGTTTGTTTATTTTCTGTCACGCTCTGAAAATTTGGGGATATATAATGGTGTAATGCAGGAACAAAGTTGAAGGACTTTGTAGCAACAATGCAATCAAATGAGAAGTTACAGTCAGAGATGGCAAAGCTGCGTGAGATGGTTGAAGAATATGCTAAACAATTCCCAACGATTGGGTTCGAGAAAGAGACAATGAAATACTACAAAGAGTAGTTTCATTCGTCAAGTGAATCCACACGTTTCCACCTCTTTCACTTGCTATCTCCTGTTTTTTTTTTTTCATTTTGTGTTGAGAATAAAAGGTATTAAGATGACTTATAGCAGTTTTTATACGATTCACAAAACCCATAAGAAATTTCTGATAAAGATTTATTTTTGGTCGATATAAATAAATCAGTAAGATTTGAGATTCTTGGAAAGAACAAGAACAAAGAGAATCAGCTTCCTGGTTTACAACTTGTGATACAATAATGACTAAGCTCTAACATGTTTTAGATCTTGATCTCTAAGTGCATTATGGGCATCACTACCAGGCACCAAAACTCTGAACACTGCATAATGGTGATTTAAACTCTTCTCGCCTTGCAGTCTATGAACACTCCCTAGAGCGCCTGCCGTGGGGTTTGGAAAAGCATAGAATATTCGTTTTATTCTCTGATGCACAAGCGCCATTGCACACCTTTGTATATACACATGAACATAATTCACAACTTTATCAGATTTTCTCAAAAACTTGCTGTTGTTAGAAAAATAATGCATGTGTATGTCGAAACTCACATTGTACAAGGCTCCCAAAGCAAGAAAATGTCATAACCAGTGCAGAGGTAGGGCTTTTCAATTGAAGGACCTCTAAGAGCTGCTTCTCTGCTGTCATCTTGGACCTGTGGGTGAGAATCAAGAGTGTAAGAGAGAATGCTTTACTGCTAGTCGAAGCACTTGGAGAGCATTTTAAAATGTTGGTTTGGAATAAACTTACGTCTGGCTTGTTACTGCTTGTTTTCTGCTTTTTAGCTGGAGAATCAGTGTTTGAGAGTTGGGAATGATCCACACCAAAATTCTCCGAGGAATTGGGAAACAGATATCTATCTCTTGCAGCAGATGATTCAATGGCAACTATGGAAGCATGTCTTAGAGGGTGCCACTTATCAGCATCATCTGTCTGCAAACTCCATTGCCAAGGATTCTGACAAGTAACAGCAGACGATGAGACACTCAGTTTTTCAAGTACGCCGCTTAAGCATATCTCGGAACTGGCGTTGGCCACGCTGTCGATACTCTGAGAGTGAGTAGATTCCCTTGTTTCATTGAAGGGAATGGTCTCTGTTGTAGTCATGTCGCAAGGAGCAGATGATGGATATACTTGATCAGTTGCACTAGCTATTATCCGGCCAACTGAAGGATCAACTATCACTGCAGCATTTACAAGCTGAAAAAATACATCAAAAGCTTAGCAATTTTGTTCAATGAAGTTCTTCATACATGCAATAAAACCATGTTAACTCTTACGGCTAAGAGAAAACGGATTGAGGCGATGCAAAAAGGGAATAATTAGTGAACAATGAAAACAGAATAATAGGAGAGGTTGATAAAGTACAGAGAGCCTGGTCTGTTGTTCAAAACTTCATAACTATATTATGTAAATAAAGGGAAGAAGCAAAATACTTACTGGCTTATGACTAGATAGTGCCAAGTTAATGGCAACACTCATGAACTTGCAGATTGATTGTGTGTCCTCCTCACTGAATCCACCAATGCCATCTATATTGCTACCATTTACATATGCAAAATAAAGCAGTCAGTGAGCGCAGTATTATAAAACAAAGACATGTTATTGCTATCATAATGAAGGCAAAAGCACAAATAAAATCCATCAAGAAGATGGATTATTCTAAAAGGACGAAAGTTAAGCTAAACCTTTTGGTTACAATACAATTTTCAAGAAATCAGAATCTGAAGAAAAGAGACATGGAGCTTACTAGGTTGGAGGATGAAATGAAGTTGGCCATATCTTACATTGTTCTTCCCACTCCTCTTTCGATACTGCAGCATATTTGCATACCTATCATGATTATAGCAGAAACATAAGATCCAACCAAAAATATAAATCAATGAGCAAAATATATCTGACACGGATTCTTAATGGTACAAAAGCCTTGAAGAAAAAGCAAGCACCCACTTGTGTAATAAAAGGACTCAACTCATATGGACCAAGGAGTTTCTGTATATCAGGTGGCAAATCATTCAAATGATCGTTATGCTCAGGTGCTAGACATAAGATGACAGTCAACTGAGGTTCCCCTGTACAAACAAGCTTGCAATCAGGAGCTAGGTATCACCGAACCAACAAAAAAAAAAGGGGGCAAACAATGGAGGGGATACCATGATCCGGAAGAATTTTCCTCCGCACCCTTTTAACATGACGAAGATCTTCCAAAGGAGCAATCTTACATAACTGCCTATTAATAGAAAATTTAAAAACTCTCTTGTTATAACTCAAGAGTGGGAAGAAACTGAGCATGAGATAACAGCTGCAAAGTGTCAGTCAATGAATCAGAGTGGGAACAACAAAACAAACCTCACAACGGTATTAGCAAACTTGGGTTTGATTACACTGGCATACACCTTCACTGTAAACAAGAACTCTGAGAGATGAATACAAAAATGAGAAACCATCTTAAAGAGATTGAAGAAGCATACAAGTGGGCTGATTCTCAGGTGGGAATGCAGGATTATCGGGTATATGGATGATCTCCCACGCTCCTGAATCCATTCTTTAACCTCAGCCTGATCTGCAGATAGTTGAGTTCATAAGCATATAAATAATTGGTGAGAGAGAAAACAGAGGAAATACTCCAGCTTTCTCTGATGAGTTTCGTTTAAAGGACTTAAAGGTCCCAACTTTATAACATAAAACCCAAGTACTTCCACTCTACAGCTACAGTAGTAACTAAAATCCAGGTCAGGCAGCTTTGTCTAAGATATCTATGTTACAGCATTATCAAATTCACTTGGATGCAATCCCAGAAACATGGTAAGTTGAAACATAATCACACGAAGAAGAAGGTTACTAATCATTAGAGAGAATTATATTAACTCACGCTGGAGCTTGGAGGTATTGGTTTCAGGCTTTCAGCAAGCGACAGAAGAGAGAGTTCGGCAAAGACGACGTCGAGCTTAAGCTTAATAAATTAGAATTAATGAAATGATTAATAATGTGGAAATTATAATTAGTAACAGTATTAAAGAGAGAGGCGGGGGACAAGACATCTAAACCCTACACACTAGAGCACTTTGTCCGGCGAAAAGAAATGGCGAGTCTAGGGTTACGTCTCAAGGCGGTTACATCGACTACTCTTTCGAGGCGTTGTTCTTGGGAGATAGCGAAAGGATCTCGCGGATTCTGTTCTGAACCAGAGAAGGATGTTCCAACTTCAGGAATCGGGAGACCTCTCTCTAAGATCCTCAAGGAGCTCAACAAAAAGGTTCCAGATTCCGCTATTAAGACCCGTGTTGAAGATGGGTTCGCCATGAAATACATTCCTTGGTAAAGTTCTTTGATTTGGTTTTATCTTTGTGTTGGTACTAATACGCATGTTGTGGATGATTTGTCTCAGGCATACTGTGAATAGGATAATGAACCTGCATGCTCCAGAGTGGTCAGGAGAAGTTCGAAGTGTCACTTACTCTCCTGATGGTAACACCGTCACTGTTGCTTATCGTGTCACTCTCTACGGCACTGATGCTGAGGTATGCCCCCATCTTTGTTAGCTTATAGTATGCCTTTAACTTGATAATTGATAATCCTTTAGTATGTTTATGAGACCCCTTCAGCTCAGAGAGAGTATGTTGATTGTTGAGAAACACCAACTACTAGTTCGGGTTTTTAGGTTTCTTACTCAGTGTCTTGACCACATTATGTGTTTATTTTTTTCATTTTTAGCTGGAATCCCTTTGCTGCTAATTGACAATTTTTTTTTTTGTGTTGTGAAGATTTACAGGGAATCAACAGGCACCACATCTGTAAATGACAAAGGCTATGGTGATGCTGTGCAAAAGGCTGAAGCAATGGCGTTTCGCCGGGCTTGTGCAAGACTTGGATTAGGGCTTCATCTTTATCACGAGGATGCTCTCTAAAAGCTTGCTTTTTAGCCATGTTAACCAATATATTTTATCACGAGGGTTGCTCTGTTATAGCTTTTACGGCTTAACCATGGGAACCAAATACATTTTGGGTGTTCTGTCTGCCTTGGTAGCAGTAGTCGGTAAAACGTAAGGAAGTCAAGTTTTGTATCTATTGATTGGCCTGAGGTTTTGAAATCGGTTAATGCCATGAGCCTCCGATCACTCTTTTTTTTATTGTAAAGCAGCTCTTGTTGCCCATTTTCTTAAGGCTGCCAGACTTAAACCAGCGTTAATTTCAGTTTGCAGCAATGCAACACACTCAGGTCAAGAAAGTGTTAAAGACTAAATGGATAACAGTGGAGGATACATCATTATAAAAGCATTATGGTTTCAGCTATATAAACAAGTACAAGTATCATAACATACAACTTTGAGACACAGAAAAGACGCACACACAAGAAAAACTAGTGAAGGAGAGTCATCTGTTGGATATTGACAGGGTATGCGTCGTTAGGTGGCCCATAGAAAGCTCGTCTAACCAAAACAGAGAGAGCGTTCTGAGTTGGATGAAATGCATCCCAAAACAGATACTGCGACCTGTTAGGACAAGGACTCTGCAACGGCAAACATGTGATCTGTCCTTGGTTCCTCCCAATCCCACAACAAGCCCTGTCCACTACACTGAACCCTGTAGCACATATACATATAAACCTCGTTTGATCAGCATGGAAGAAATTCATTTTTATGTAATCTAGGAGGAGATCTGTACCATAAGCAGCTGGGTTGTTTAACATGTCACCAACAGCTCCATATGTGTTGCCATATACAAAGATGGATCCAGGTAACCGTTGGTTCAGCTGGTCAACAAGTGATCTTATCCCTTGGTTAAACGTGCCTAGAATCTGATTCACTGTGTCAACACATCTCTCTGGTGGTCCAACGCCTATGGCTCTTTGGTTTGGTATGCAGCCTAGTGGTGCTACTCCAGTTATGTACATTTTCCTTAGACCTAGGCCGTACAGAGTCTGTCACATAGATTTAAAATAATTATTAGAAGATTCATTGAAGGATAATCTATAACAAAGATTTGATGTATCATACAAGAAGTTGTCTAGCGTATTGACTGAGAAGTAAGTTGGCGAACTCAGGCGGTCTGTATCTGAGGCTGGAAGAGTAGAGACTAGGCATAAGGTAGTTGTTGATATAGTCATTGCTTCCAAAAACAAGAATCACAAGCGATCTTGCCAAGTAATCCGTTAAGTTTTGGGGACTCATCATTGTTCTCAACTGGCTCACTGTTGTCTGTAGGTTCAGAACTTGTCGGTTCAAGCTGAATCTATCTCCCTGCACGTTACATTCATCAGTATCACCACCCTCTTATCTATAAACACTATAATGACACACACAAAGCTTTAGAAGTTACATAGTTTTGGCCTGATTCATCAAGGATGCCAGCAGCTGCAGATGCATAGTTAACTCCTCCAAGGATTCTATTGCCTGATGTGGTTGGATCCGCAAAGGGAGGAGGTGAGGAGATTCCTAACAGCCGAGCTGTTTTACAGAACAGATTTTTTTTCAGCAAGACAAAATTGATTGTTGACAGAGACTTTTGTTAAAAAAAGTGTTTGAAGCCTTACCAAGCAAGTCAATGAAGTTCATGCCGTTGCTAAACCTGCCAGTGGGACGGAAGTTTAAGTCTATACCATAAGGCAAGTAATTGGCTCTAGCTATGGATGCTAGATAGTTGTTGTTCCCAACATCGACCAGTGAGTCTCCGAGCACAAACATAGCCGGAACTCTAGCTTGTCCGGTCACTAACTCAGGCTGTTGTATTATAACAGACACCATAACTGCAACTATAAACGCATATTCTCCACTTTGGATTCTCATTTTCTTCTATTTTTCGTTTTGTGTTCTGTTTGAATTTAGAATGTGATTGTGGAAGGTTGTTATATAAAGGTTGTAAGCAAAAACATGCTGCATGTGACACATAGGAGTTATCCTCCTGATTCTCTGTTTCAAGTTTTGTAACGGCTCGGCTGCTTGCACGTTAAGGTTGCATCATGTTTGAAATTTCATAAGAAGAAGCTAGAACTGCATATGCAAGAGACATGACCGTGACGCATTTATTTCGCCCTCTTCAGATAAAGATCAAGAAAAATAATGACATTAAGATTATCTTCAAAGAACCAAGGTCAAGAGATGTGAGTAGCCTTTACCTGTTAAAGGGCTTAACTAATATCTATAGGACTCACCACTTATCCTGTACATTTACCAACCAGAATCATTTTTACTAAAAGAAATTTCTCAAACTTTGTGGCAGCTATTGTCAATAGCAGAATGAGTTCCTGGGAGTGAAAAATAAGAGTAAAGGATTGGATTAAACACACAACTGGCTGAAAATGAAAATACCCTATAAAAACAGAATATACATTAAACTGTGCCACTTTTGAGTGTAGATTACACATATGGTTACTACTGCTACAAATAACTATATAGATATTACAGGGCCAAACTATGCTTCGTCACTTCCATTTTAGTGAGAAGCCCTCTCATCTCTTCCTCCATTCTCATCTTCATTTCGTAAAACTCTCTCTGCCCTCTCTCCATTGCCACCAACTCCTCCAGCTTCCTCCTCTTCCTCTCCTCTACCTCCTCCACACTCACCTTCCCCATTCTCCTCTTGTACTCTTCTTCTATCTTCTCCTTCTTCGCTATCGCTATTCGTTTCAGCCCCTCTGCTTCTCTTCTTGCTTCATCCGCTCTCCCTTGGAACATCGCTGCCTCTGCTTGCTTCATTCTCACTATGCTCTCTAGTTCTTCAAAACGAGGCTCCGCTGGAGATTCTCTTTTCGAACCACCTGTCTCCACTCCAAATATTTCACCTTGTCTACACTCTATGTGGAATCCATCAACTACGCTTGCTGATCTTTTCGGCTGATGATGCGGTTTCTCTGAGATCACCGATCTCAGCCATGCCGTGTCCTGACTAGGGCTTCCCCTCTCTTGCCTCGGTTTTGGCTGTTCGTACCTCAATGGCGCACAAGTTTCGATAGGAGTAGAGGAATCACAGTCTGCCATTACCAAGAAAAGTGATGATCAGCAATGACAATTTTTTTAAGGAATAAAGCTAGTTTAAAAAAAGTTATGCATACCTGAAATGAAACCCAATATCTTATTGCATGCTTCAGGAAGGTCTATCAATTTACTTGACAAACTTGCCAGCATTGCATCAACAGCTTGTCTAAGCTGTTTCCCTCTAAAGTCTTTGCTTGATGAGAATATCTTACTGACATACTCCAGTTCCTTGCAGAACCTCTCAGATTTCCATTCCCTGGCGAAATTCAGAAACACTTCTTTGACAAAACCAAACATCTCCGAGGGATGGTTACAGGCGACGCAGTGGAACTGCATCTCTGTCATTCCTCGAGCAGCAGAAGCACTGATCCCATTCCGGATGTAAGATTTTCGTATCCCACATTCTGTGTGACACCAGTGAAGACACACATCACACCCAACCCAGCTACAGGTGTTGGATGCCATATCAAAGTTTGAGCACAAAAGACACATGCAAGCACTACAAAACCCATCTTTACTTGAACAAATCTTGCAATCACATTCATCCACAGGCACCACATTCCTACATGAAAGATTTTTACATCTCATGTTCATGTAGATCTCCGCTAAGTGTGTAGAGGAGATACTCTCGTCCAACTCGAGGAAATCTGGACGTCCTGTTTTCAGAGAGACCAAGATCTCCAACTGAGCACGATGTGATTTTGTAAGCAGTTCCAGTGTAATATCAGTCCTGTTCTGCAGAGCATCTTGAAAAACACCAAGTCGTGCATTCTTATCCTTGTTCAGCATCATCTGTCGGATGTATTCCTTCAAGCTAGCTATGTATCGCGTGGGCATCTCTTGAAACCGCTTGGTCATCACATGCATCGAATCGGAGAGAATGTATCTTATTACCATCTCAACAGATTCATCCCCACCAGCGTTGATGCCACTTATCCCGGAGATGCTACCACCAAAAAGGTCCATGGCTTTTTTCTTCTCAGCATGGAATTTAGAACCATTTTCGAGAGAGGGACATGCTGATCTAACATCAACACTTTTTTGGAAACTTAACCGTTCCTCAAGCCTATCTACTGCCTTAGAGCTCCCATCGGTCAATCTAAGATGCTCTTCATCAGCTTGACCCGGAATTAAAATCCCTTTCATTGGTTGAGGAGGAGCTGAACCATTTCCATTTTCCATCAACTTCTGATAGACTGTATTTTCATTGTACCGTGGATCATTATTAGACAGTGCCTGCCAATCTATACCTTGAAATATAGGTCGGCTATGAACTGACTGCTCATTATCTCCAATATTGTGATTCAACGAACAGCTAGCGTTATGATTAAACGAACGTGAACCTGAAAAGGACATAGACATGGTAAAGCCCTCGGAATCAGTACGGAACGTGTCTGTCATAGAACGAACACTTCCAGAACGGCCTGGTGAACCCATAGCCTGATTAGTATCCTGACCACCAATAGGTAACAACACATCTGGTAGGCTAAGCGAAAGATCCAGTGGCTCCAGTAACTTCTCATCCTTTGGCTTACTGACACCTGACTGTTCAGTTTTTCTGACCGGAGACCTAGAAAACAGTTCAAACCCTCTGGTACTTGGTCCACCGAAGTTGTCATCTTCATCTCTGTCCCTGTCAGTAAAATCCTCAGGCTTTCTTTCAGAAAAGACAGCATTTCCATGTAAATTAGTGAGTGCGTCATCCAAATTTTTGCCTTTGTTCTCGCTATCTGATACAAGCGGTCTATTCCCTACAGCATTTTCCTCAACATGTTTTGGGGCTTCAACTTCTGCATTGTTGGCGTCACCATCACTACCTTTCACACAATTAATCTCCTCTGCCTGAGACTGTTCAGGAAAAAGACTTTCTTCCAACTTCACTTGATGGTTCTCCTGGTATCCCTCTTCATTGTCACCTTTATCATCAACGATATCTGTAACCTCATTAACAACAGCAGCGTTTCTACCATCGACCATATCAGTAACCTCATTGACAACATCAGTGTTCCTATAATCGCTGACCTCACGTTCACTAACCAAACCTGTAGAACTATCATTCACATTTTCTTGAGAAGCATGCATGCTCTCTGTGGCATGCTCAGGCACGTTATCCCCTTTATCATCACTCTTATCCATCGCACTCTCAGCCGTTTTCATATCCTTACCATCATCAAAGTCAGCGTTTTTCTTCATCTCCTGGAAGCTGCTATCATTGTTCTGATCACCAGCAGTAGCCTCAGATACGGTCTCTGGTAGAGACTCAGGCTCAGGCTCGAGCTCTCCTTCCTCCATCTCGCTACTACTCTTACCCCCATGCACCTCCTCGCTCTTCTTCCCAACACTCTTAGACTGCTCACTCCCAGAGTCTTTAGACCAAGTCGGAGAAGCTAAAGACTTAGATCTAGACCGCGAATTCCTCGAATCAACCTTCACTCTCAACTGCTCATTACTCGAATCTCTCGACCAAGAAGGAGACTTAACAACACTCCTCTCCCTCTCCCTTTCCCTCTCACCACCATCCCAAAGACCTCGCCTTTCTCTCCCAAAATCATTCCCAGGACCACCAAACCTCCTCCACGAAGACGAAACACTAGCTTCTCTATTAGGCCTCTCTCTCTCGGAGCGAAAACCTTTCGGAAAAGCCCTCCTCGAACCGCTCTCAGATCGATGGAGGAGCCTATCGTCTCTACCGCTGAATCGCACATCCGGATCTTTCCTTCGATTACTACTACCACCATCGAATTCGAGATTGGATCGTCTTCGGGATAATGACCTTGAGAAGTTGGGGGTGGGATCGTCGTTGCGGTCACGGTCGTATCGAGAAGGGGATAAGGGTCCCCTACGGCCCCAACGGTGAGAGGAAGCGGAGGAAGGGCGGTCGGAGGAGGAGTTGAACGGAGGATCGGAGTCGAGGTTGTTGTCAGTGTAGGAATCGAGATCGCTGCTGGATCTTAGTCGCTTCATTGAGAGAGAGATTAGGGTTAGGGTTAGAGAGACGTATCGGAAATAGAGACGTAGTAGAGGAGGAGAGAAGAGACGTACTAGTCAACGATTCTCTGCGACGCATCTTTAATCTCCGGTTTAGCACACACACGTTCTTCCACCACTCGATCCACTCGTGAAGTACACGCGGTGATTGGTGCGGCTAGGATTTGAAAGTGAATTGGGTTGTTAACCGGTCCGAGGCGATTTTAATTTTACAACATCAATAAGTGGATCTTGACTAGGGGTGTCAACCCGTTTGACCACTTTCCTCTTTTTTTTCTCCGTAACATTTATGTTCTGGTCAAAAATTTAAAAAAATGTCCAAATTTAACTAAACTCAAATGAACTATGATCGCGGGGATGTTTAAGAATTCAAATAATACATTAAATGTATTAAATTGGTTGTTTATGTCTAAATAAACAGTTGACAAAAGAAAAATGTCTAAAAACTAATCTATATCCAAATAGACATTTTCTTTGTGTGGTACTCCCTCTATTTCTTATTATAAGTTGTTTAAGGAAAATTTCTTTGTTTCAAATTATAAGTAATTTTCATATATTTAGATAGCTTTTATATTTATTGGATATAGTGTAGTCAATCAAATAATATCATTTTTTTTATAATTGGTTGAACTAACAATAATGTCTTTCTAATTATATAAAGTTGGAATGTCTTAATAAGCGTGGTTTTAAGCAAAACTGCTTATAAAAAGAAACGGAGGGAGTATTAATGATTTTTCAGATCGATTTTAACTTTTAAGTTATTTGACTTGTTTACTGACCAAGCGATCCAATCTACTTTTTAGCTCGAACAATTCGAATTAATCAACTGTCGTTCAAAAAAAAAGTTAGAATTGATCAACTAAACTTATTATATTTTAGGTGCAACCATCCATAAACAGTTCATACCCTCCCCACACACAAAAGGTTCACCCACACCCCTGATCAAAATGCTAGAACAAGAAGAGAAATGTTATATTATATGTATGTTTTCAAGCAGAATATGCTTTTTTTTAATTGAAATGTTAAATTGAGACTAAAAAAAAAGACCTTACATCAATTGTTTTTGAATTTTAACTCATAAAGATGGAACTTCTCAAAACATAAGTTACTTCATCTAAATTAAGCTATGAATAAAACTCTATCTTGTGCTAAACCATAAGGTCATTCCTCCTTCATACTCCTTATCTCCTTTACGCCTAATGATGGCGAATATGCTTATTAATCGTTACAATGTTTGAGTTTTATGATCGGTGAATATGCTTATTAATCGTTACAATGTCTGAGTTTTATGATCATTTGCAAATAGGGTTAGACATCGTTACTCGATACTCGCCTAATATCCGTTATTTCAGAAAACTAAGTATTTGGCAATGCCAAATCGAATAGCAAATCAATAAATTTCATTACTCATAAGGACAAGAAAAGTATTAAGTATCATTTTATTTTTCACTACTTGCTCCATTACTTATAATTAGTTCTACAAAATACTTGTGACTTGTTAAATAATATTTATTACTTGGAAAATATTACTTGCTTTGTTATTGCTTGCATTACAATATTTTTTTAAATTGAATTGAAATAAATGAAGGACCAATGGGTTTCATATGTTTTTCAATATTTCGTACGTTTATTTTCATTGTTTGTCTATTTCGTATGTTTTAATTGTGTGTTCACTTGGATTATTTATAAGTAATCAAAAACATATTTAATTTGATGAGTGACAAGGGCAGTCAAGTGATTTGCAAGTAGCGAAAGATTTTTGTAAGTACTTGACAAAGCAAGTATTTGTTTCAAACAAGTCAAGTACAAGCACTACAAGAAAACGTATAATTAACGAGGGC
>JABAYD010007425.1:0-12238 GCA_014822095.1 Diplotaxis tenuifolia | reverse complement strand
AAAAAATGCACATATACATTCAATTCATAAAACATTGATAAAAAATATAAAACTGAGATTTACCCTAAAAATAGGTTGTATAATTTGTATTATGGTTTTTAACCCAAATCCTCACAGTTATATACTATTACAGAACTAGTCACGACATGTTTTGAACAGCGATTGTTATGGGCTGGCCCAACTAATCATGGGCTAGTAATTATCATTACAAAAGTTAAATAGCAAAAACAAAAATAAAAACTGACTGTAATAACAAGAGAAGGTAGAAAGAAGGAAACCTCTTTCAGATTGTCGGAAACATTAACAGAGTAATAAACTTCTTCGTCTCGTTTACGTCTCTGGGAAGATGAAAGACAGAGAGGAATCATCTGGTTCTTCAGGATCAGCAACGAATAACCCTAACGGTGAACACGAGCCTCGAGCGATCAACATCAGACCATTCTCTTCTGTTCCTTCCTCTCCTCGTAACGCTTCTTCTAAATACGATTTCGTCAAGGTTCCGATTTCTTTTTTCAATTTCTCTGATTCTTCATCAAAAAGATGAAGGTGTGGCTTGGAGATGCAGATCATTACTATGTTCTGTCTCGGTTCTTGGTCTGTAGAATGTTAACTGTTACTAAGGTTTGTCCAATTTCAACTCAAATTGAATATTTTCTTAGGTTTTTTTTTTGGTAAAAGTTTTTTTTTTTTACTAAAAAAAAAGTGAATATTTTCTTAGGTTATACTAAGATGTATGGTTCTGTATTGATTCTCTATAACGTTGGTGAAACATTTTTTGATTCAGATTCCAAATCATGTGGCTGTGAAGATTGCTCTTGAACTCAAGAAGCTTCTGATTGACAACAGTCTTCTTGATGTGTATGCACTCTTTGTCACGATTGGTTCTTATTAACGATGTTGTTTTGAACACAATTTTGGTTTCCTTTTTGTCTTTTGCAGGTCTCAGAAAGATTTGGAAACCAGTTTGTTTATGGTAATGGTGCATTACAAATCTTTCATGTCTTGTGAAAAACGTTGTTAACTGTTTTTATAATCATCTCTGATTCAAACTTGCAGCTTATGGAGCGACGAGGTTATGGGAAGGAGTATGTTAATCGCTACAATATGATGACCAAGTAAATGCTAACTATATGTTTCTGTCTTGTCTTTTTACTTTTCAGAGTTTTAATTTTCTTTATGTATTTTTTTTTGTGGGGGTTATAGATTTCATCATCAGAGAGTACCTCTTGTGATACTTGTCTGCGGAACAGCTTGTGTTGGCAAGTCCACAATAGCTACACAACTTGCTCAGAGACTTAACTTACCAAACGTCTTACATGTATTATCTATCACTCAACACCCCCTTCTTCATTTGTATCTTTTTTCTTTTTTCAATTCTTATGTGCTCTCTCTTCTGTTCTACAGACTGACATGGTGTATGAGCTGCTCCGTACAGCAACTGAGTAAGTGTCTGCTTCTAATCTAATTTTGTTTCACATTTGTCTGAGTAGATGTAATGTATTGTTTTTGTTTAATCTAGTGCTCCTTTAACATCAACACCTGTATGGACACGAGAGTTCGGATCATCAGAGGAGTTAATAACCGAGTTCTGTAGAGAATGCAGAATTGTTCGTAAAGGTACTTCATTACTTCTTTAGTGTTTGTGGCGTTCTTGAAATCACAAATGGTTCGTTGTTGTGGTTGTTGCTGCTTAGGACTTGCTGGTGATTTGAAGAAGGCAATGAAAGATGGGAAACCCATTATAATTGAGGTAAATTTCATTTCCTTTCTGAAAAGCTTTATGTTTCAGCTTGTTTTCTTATGAATTATCTTACAGGGAAGACATTTAGATCCAAGCATATACTTAATGAACGATGAGAACAAAACTCCATCAAATGATCCAGAGAAGAGTGGTAAAGAAACAAGCTCTTCAGGAGATGTTACCTTAGAGGAAAACACCGAGGCAGGAGGTTCTTCAAACACTAAAGAAACCGAAGATAGTAGTTCTACAGAGAAGCCTCATTCTCAGGGTGAAGACATGACTTCTGTGGAAGATGAGCTATCTGAGAAAGTTACACAATGTAAAATCGATGGTATTGTTTGTTTGTTTATAGTATTCTCATCATTCTCCCGCTTCCCTATAAAGTTTCTTTGGATTTGATTCTCTGTAATGTCGTGTTTCGTTCTATCTGTTTGTGCGTAGCAGAAAATGCAAAAGAAGAGGAAGAGAAAAGAAAAGCTGCAGAGGGGAGTGGAAAGGCGAAATCTGGTCCTGAGCCAATAGTCATATCTATTGTCTTAAAGATGGCTGAGTTTGATCATAAGGTGAATCAGTTTTTATGATGCAGAAAGTTGTCTTTCTCGGTTCTTGAATTTCTTGAATTTTGTTAAAATCTCAGGCTTTGCTAGAGGAGTGGATCTCTTCCCGTACATCTGGAGATAAATATACATCTAAGGTCTAATAAACAAACCTCAAAGCTTCACTAAACTGATCTTGAAAGTTGTATATGAACACTGTTGCTCTTGTTTTTGCAGGAGAAGGAGAGACTAATCACAAACTTAAAGACTATTGAAGACTACCTTTGCTCCTTTAATTCACAGGTTTGTTTAGTCTCTTCATCACATCCAACTTTGCTTTCTGGTTTTTGAACTAATGTCACGCGTGGAACAGGGAGTGACGGTTGTAAATATATCGGCCACCACTTTCCCACAGACACTGGATTGGCTTCACAACTATCTTCTTCAGGTAAGAACGGAGTTTAGAAATTTCAAAAAGCTTTTTACAAGTCTTTAATCCTCAACAAAACACCGTAACCATATTCATCATGTTTGTGTGTTGTAGTGTATTGAGGAAGGGATTCGAGCTTCAGAGAATGAGACGCCAGCCAAAGAAGTGTTGGAGAAGGCTTAAGTCAACATATTCTTAAGGGTGAAGCTTATTGTCACTGTATAATCTTGAAACAGGAAATGAGTTTAGTTATAAAAAAACAATTCTATAAATGTATGAACCTGTCTTCGCTTCAGAATTTTTTTTTTTCTTAAAATCTTAATTGCTACTTCCGTGGCAGTGAGCAAGAGAAAAAAAAGGCGTTTGTGTTTTTTATGATCACATGAATGATTCAGATACTTTTGGCTTAGTTCAAGTAGATATCACAGCAGGTAAACAAATAAGTTTAGTAATGTCTTCGTAAAGGTTTCTACGGAGATGCTTTTAAAAAACAACGACGATCCAGTGGTGTTCAGTAACATAAACCAAAAAAAAAAAAAAATTCAGTGGTGATTAACATTACTAAAAAGGAAGTTATTGGGTTAAAAAGTGGAGATGCGGGGTATCGATCCCCGTACCTCTCGCATGCTAAGCGAGCGCTCTACCATCTGAGCTACATCCCCGTTGAGAACTAGGTTAAGTAAATTAGTATATATAGAAATTTCTACATACACCCCTCCTCCAAAATCTTCTTTATTAAGTAAGAGAGCGAACTTCACAAAACCCTAATAAATTATATATTTATACAAGTTTCTACATACACCCCCTCCTCCAAAATCTTCTGCATCGAGCCTCTGTTTTGTCCTAAACCTGTTTCTTCATTTCAATCTTTTTTTTTTCCCTTAGATTCTTGTTCTGCCTCTTTGCTTATAGCTTGAGTACTATAGGATCTGCTTCCCGAAATTTCTAAGGATATTTGATGGTCCTCAATTTTTTTTTTCTTAATCCTCAAGTCTTTACATATTGGTTCTTGACGTTTTCTAAAAAATTGTTTGTGAAGTGGATTTGATGGTTGTTTTGCAAGTGACGATAAACAGACAGGGACATCTGAAACAATCTGTGTTGACTTTAGTCTTTAATGGGAATCTCTCTGATGCATAAACCAACTCTCTTTACCTTCACTTTTGTGTTGTGTGTTTTGAACTTGTGTTTTGTTTTTAATTATTGATTGAAAGTGTTGAGGCTTTTACCAATGATGGAATTCAAATAATCATCAGATCTGATGTGTAAAAACATATGTGATTACAAATCTTGTTGCTGAGGTTAAAGCCTTTTAATTGTCTGTTAATTGTTTTATTTTCCAACAATTTGACTTACAACTTGTTCTTTTTATGTGTTTTGTTCAGGTGATTGTGAATCTAGACATTGATTTTAACTCAGATGATCCTGATCTAGGTTTAGATCTTGTTCCCGGATCCAAATAGTAAAAACATAGCGTTGGGAGTAATAATTTAAATTTGAAGATCAATGATTTGGAATGAAAGCTTAAGATACACATTGATTCAATCTTTTGACGTCAAAAAAACAAAGAGGCATTGTTATAGTATGGTGAAGCTATAATAATTAACCTTAGAAGCCAAGCAAAGCACAATGATACTAGTCAATAATCATATTATCTACAAATCACTAAGAACCCTGATGATAGACAGTCTCTTTATACCACCATCTTCTGATGTTGGTGTTCCTCTGTTTTATAACCGAAGTTGCTAGCTGATGACAATGGCAACAAGTCTTGATGCACAGTTAAAGAATCCAGATTCATTTTAAGCTCCCCTACTGACGCCAAAGCCATGAGTTCCTTGCTATCTAAACCTTTCGCTGGTCCGAGGCTACATCTTTCACTACCGTGCTTATCCAACGCTTTCTTGAACTTATTAATCTGCATTTTTTTTAAAGCAACAAAACGAGATTCAAATCACTGCTAATCACCAATTTATATAAATTCAATGTTTGATCATGTGATCTGCTGCTTACAGTGGAGATGGTGCAGCTGAAACTACAAACTTTACCCTCTGCGCCTCTATAAAACTTAAAGAAAGGAAGCACATGAACGTTAAGTCCATGACACATTGTTCTAAGCTCTTCTTGATTCACTTTGAGAATCATCACGTTTGGGTTTGTTTCAGCCAACTGACAGATCTGTTATAAATACAGATCACACACAAATCAAATCAACAGAAAAGAAAAAAAAAAGTGGAAAATTAGTTATTGACTATGCATAAAAAAAAACATACCTTTGGGTGGAGAGATTTACATCCACCACAACCAGGTGAGTAAAAATCAAGAACAACTAATCTATCTCCAGCGTTAAGCAAAGAGTCAACAAGATGATTAGCAGAGTGGATCTCCAACATGTTGACTTTCGTTGACTTTTCCCACCATCTCATTCCTCTACTCATACCAATTGTTGATGATGTCTTTGCCTGAAACCAAGTTTACCGTATTTTAAGAAACTATAAAACTGAAGTTAAGTAAAAAAAAAAAAAGAGATGTCTTTTTTGCTTACGGGAACAACAGAGGAAGAAGAAGACAAAGCAGTAAGTGTTTGGTTTGAAGCCATGGGATGTTCTTTCAGATCGAGACTCATAACAGATGAAAGTTTCGATTTTGATTTGTTTTCTTGATTAAATGAACAAAACCCAGAAAGCCCATGATCGATTTTATAATATTGAGCATTACTTCCACACAGAGCTCTGAGAGGTGAGATAGTATCCATGTCTGTTTTTAAGACTCAGAAAATGCAGAGAAGAAGATGAAGATAGAAAAGTGCAGAGAGGGTATTGAATGAGGAAAAAAAGCAACAAAAGTTGGACACTTTATTGACCCTCTTGAAATCAATGGAAGAACACAAAAAAAAAAGAGTACAGTTTATGCAGAAACTTGTTGTTCTTTTGTTTGGTGTGGGGTCCTTCTATATCCAACTGGATTTCATTATTATTATTGACTTTATCCATATCCATTTTACCCGTTTAATTCGTGATTCGTATTCGTACCGATAATTAATTTTTACTTTATTGTAATTAACGCTTATTTTGACTGGGTTTTTAACTTAAATATTCTGCTTAATTATTTTTTTGACTAAAGACTTGCTTAAAATTATTGTTGATTGAAACTTGAAATACATTTTTTTGGGGGGTCAATAAATACAATCTTAGTAGTATTCTATGATACTATGATTATGATAATAATATAATATTATGATTTTATGATTATCCAGTTAGCAAAATAAAACTTTATCTTTAAGTTTTTTTGGTAACTGATTTTTATTTTATTTATATAATATGAAAAAGGGGGTAAAATGCATCACTGTCAGGGTCGCCGCATGAAACGTGTTGCTGACTGTGTTTGAGGCTTTTCCTCGTTGGATATGGTCCCACTTGGCTTATTTAACAAAAATGGTAATGAATCATTATTGCATGAGTTTAATGGGAGATAACCCATTTGATCAAATTAATTACAGAACTGATTTTCATTTTCTATTTCACCATACAAATTTGGTTAATTTTTTTCAATTTCTTATTCTCTTATTATACATTTGAAAAATGAATTAACTTTCTGTAATTCATTAAAGTTTGATTTATTTGAATTATCTGTTATCTGATTTTGCCGAGATATGTAAAAGATTAAAATGTTAAAAAAAGGGCAGCCCATAGTTTCATAATTAATTTTTATTCATTCGGCCGAAATATAGTCCAACGAATCCAAGAGCGGCCCACAGCTTTTTAGTCCGAAACAACGTATAGAGACAGAACTATATTGTTGCAAATAATATAAAATACAAACCTGTAAGGTACAAAACCAGTCGAATTAATTTTCTATGGATAAACGACTTTATATTATGTTTATCATCACTCTTGCTATAGACTATGTACACATGTAGCATCTTTGATTGTTCCAAAGCCCACAGTTTGGAGAATAGTAGGATCTTTAAGAGGTAGGATTTAACAGCCTTATGATTTTGTGAATTCAAATGTCACTTCATCAAAGCCCACAACTTGGAGCCCAGTTTTGAAAACCGGTGAGAGACTGCCTATCACCGTCTCAACAAGCTTACTACAGTATGTTGTATTCGAGAATTTAGTGAACCGAGCAATGAAATTTAGTGGTTTATTTTATCGCCATCAAAATTCAAATTCATATAAGATTGATAAGTACAGCTGTGGTGTTGGCTAACTTTATGCCTCTAGAATTGTAATGCTAAGTAACGTTTTTTGTTATTGTATATAGAATAAAAAGACAGAACAAAGAAGAAAAACATTAACATGCAAATTGGCTTGGAAGCACGAACCTGATAATGTTTGGTCAACTCAATCACCATTGGTTTAATCCTTGTTTATCAATACTTAGTCATTGGCTCTCAAAGATGTCGACACGTAGCGTTCCCTAAATTTCGGATGTTGAGTAAGAAAATAAATATGACGTTGTTGATATAATAGAAATGTTGACTAATTTACAGATTTACAATATAAAATTACATAAACAAAATCAAATGCGCAGAACGAAGAGTCCGGAAGGTCTTTGCAGTCTATGAAAATTGATACGTGGTCTCGTCTTACTTGTTATTTTCCTTAAATAGAAATATTAGTTGCTATCTTACCACCTAATTTGCAACATTTTCTATAAGAAGATTTAATTATATTAGAGAACCAAATGTTTATTCGATCCAGTTCTTTCCCCGCCATGACATTACTATATGGATCGATTAAAATATCATCGACTAGTTTGACATTTTCTGCATATTGCTAGCTAGATTCTTCTAATCTTTTTGTTAGCTGAAAATAAGTAAAAGACATTTGTTATTGCGGAAAGTGTTATGATACTGGTAAGTGGTGGGATTAGTTTTCTAGTGTGTATAAGACTGTTATATGGACTTAGAAGAGTAGATAATCTTTCTTTGGCTATGTTTAGATAAGCTATTGTCAGATGCATTGTCACTCTGATTTGCCTTAACTAAAGAGCTAATCACTTTTGGAGATAAGTGGCCGGGAATATCCTATATTCCCCCTTTTGTCTCTTTTATGATTTAGGTCAACTGTTGTCCAAAAAATGATTTAGTCAATTAGTGAGATCCATTTTTAATTACTAATAGTTGGTGTTTAATAAACAGAAGAGACACCCCATTTGTATTATGTAATTTCATTGTCTGAAAAGGTGTTAATTCTGCCGGAAAGGAAGAAGAAAATATGTATCCATGTAATTTTTTCAGTTATGTGTGGCGGACGCAGGTTACAAGCTACAGGGGCATGTGCCCCCATCTAATTTTTATTTTTCCTTCATTAACTAATACTAGTTTAAGAGATTTGCCCCATAACCCTATAATTAGGCATAACGAAAAAAGTCATGTGCCCCCATCTAAATCTGATGTGTCCGCCCCTATTGTGTGTGTATATGCCTAAATGTAAATGTGAGTGCATTTTGACCTTTCAATACATTTTTAATATATATGATCATGACTATATATAAAAATATGAATCACCAGTTCATATTTTTAGGGTTCCGATCTGAAAATAAAAAATAAGGTCTATTGAAAAGTTAACAACAAAAATATTTCTTAAAAAAAGTGCATAATTTCAAATTGTTGAGACAAAAATAATATGCTAATTATAATTGTTGCATGAACCATTTTTCTTTTTCCTATGGACTATAGTGCTGTTCCGAAACTTCTTCACAGTTAACAATACACAACATGAACCATTTTTATTTTGCATATGGCATGATATTCCATCGTGGACTGTTGTCCAGTACTATTGCATTTAGATTTCTTTCTTCGATTATATTTTTTCTATATACATTAAGACATCATTTTTTAACAAGACATTTAAGACATCATGCACATGGTATTTTGACGATGTAAATGCTATATAACATAAAGAAGACATGGTATGAACCTAGTGTTTCTTTCTTAAAGTTTCTGTAATGTTTTTCCTATAGAAAGAAAGCATGGTTTTGTTTTTGACGAGTATATGTTTCTGTAATGCTTTTCTTAAACATATTTTGACGAATATATGTTTCTTTCTTAAAGTTTCTGTAATGTATTTCCTATATAAAGGCATGGTTTTTTTCCCTATAACATATATTATAAATAATTGAATTCAAACATAAAATCAAACTATATCAAGTATTTGACGATGTACTAGAAGGGACATAATGCGATTATAGGCGAACATCCACTCCAACACATATCTATATGCCAATATTTTGGTACCAAATCAAAATGTGTTAGTAATACACCGAACGCACCTCGCTCTTCAAAACAGAATAACTTTTTAAAAAGAATATTATACATATACTTCTTTGACCTTTTCTAAGTGATTCTTCTAATTGTAATAAAAGATTGCAATTTCGACGAATAAGGTAACAAGGTTAAAGAACCAATAAGGGTCCAGCAGAAACATCATTTGTCAATCATGCCTTCGTGATTCTTCTTTGGGAAAGAGAGACGTAAAATTAAACAATTAAAAGATTATTGTATAGACTAAGTAATCTATCTACATATATTGAATTAGTACTGAGTCATCCAAACTTCAACATTTTATTATTCTTATTTGCTAAAGATGCACATACTTCTTTAATAAACTATTCGATCTCAAAAGTAGTTGGTTAATTATAGTTACTTCATAAATAAAATATAAATATAAAAATAAAGGAAGTCATACAAGATAATTTATTTATTTTCAAAAAGAATACACACTATAGGGAAATGAAAATTTACGCATATATTACATATTATTAACAAAAATACAAATAAAGATTGATTGATTAATTTGGTATTGCTTTACATGACATGTATGGGCAGATTTAATCAAAATTCCCAAAATGTCTATGAGTAAATAACAACATAATAATTATGTACTACATTAATGGTCTTTAAAAATATGATTTACTATTCACAATAAACAAATATAAGTTATTAATTTGCATAAATGTTATATATATATATATATATATCTTGAACTCTAAATTCTAACAATTTAAAAAAGTCTATATAGACCGTGAAGCTTAAACATGAACTCTAAACTCATTCAACTCACAAACAAAAATAGTTCCACCATAATTATTCAATACCATATATATGTGATATTTTTCTGTAACCTAAAATTCCAAAAAAAACATTGTCTTTATTCATTGTATTACTTTAACTGACGTAATAATGATATAGATCATTCGTTGTATTTCTCATTACAATTATAGTAACTATGCTTGATGATGAGTTAGATTCAAAGAATCGTAATTATCCGTTCTCTTGTTAATTTCGCAGATATCTTTTTTTATTTCGAGCTCCTATGACGATCCAAAAATAATTCCTTTTCTATTAAAGTCCAATAATTTAATTTTCAAATTTAATTTATTTATACGAATAATTAAAAAGCTCAGAAAAAGGTTTTTAAAAAGGGGAAAGTGCTAAAACAACCTACCCAAGTTGCGTTACACACTACGTAACTTTCTCCCCACACACAAAAATGGGGAAATATATTCTTTTTCATTTCCCAATCCTACAAAACAATATTTTCGTTTTAATTCTTGTGATTAAGAAAATGAAAACATTGCAATTTTGTTGTTTTCCTACTCCTTTATAGTTTCAGTTGCCCGTTTTCCCTTTATATTTTTCCTCTTCATACCTAACCTTTCTCCCAAACTTCTCTGTTCATCGTTTTCTCTCTCTCTATTTATAATAAATATCTTCACATAGCATTCTCTGAATCCATCTCTCCAAAAAAAAAAAAAATCCGTTCAAAGGGTTTAAGGTTTCTTGAGGAGAGAAAAAAATGGAGACGTTTTGTGGGTTTCAGAAGGAAGAAGAGCAGATGGATTTACCTCCAGGGTTCAGGTTCCATCCAACAGATGAAGAACTCATAAGTCACTATCTCCACAAGAAGGTTCTTGACATCAGCTTCTCAGCTAAAGCTATTGGTGAAGTTGACTTGAACAAATCTGAACCATGGGAGTTACCATGTAAATATTTCAAGATCACCATGATATCACTTTTTTAACATTTTCTTGTTCTTCGTGAAACCTAATATTGTGGGGGATTTTTTTTTAATACAGGGATGGCAAAAATGGGTGAGAAAGAATGGTATTTTTTCTGTGTTAGGGATAGAAAATATCCAACCGGTTTGAGAACTAACCGGGCAACTGAAGCCGGTTATTGGAAAGCAACCGGGAAGGATAAGGAGATTTACCGTGGTAAATCCCTTGTTGGGATGAAGAAAACACTTGTTTTCTATAGAGGAAGAGCTCCTAAAGGTCAGAAAACTAATTGGGTGATGCATGAGTATAGGCTTGAAGGAAAACTCTCTGCTCATAATTTACCTAAAACCGCAAAGGTAAAACCTCAAGTCCCAACACTTTCTAATTTTTTTTTCTATCTAAAACCTTTTGTTTGATAGTTTCTCCTTTTTGTGGGGTTTTTCAGAATGAGTGGGTGATATGTAGGGTTTTCCAGAAGAGTGCTGGTGGGAAGAAGATCCCTATTTCAAGTCTAATTCGAATCGGTTCACTTGGAACCGACTTTAACCCTTCACTTATGCCTTCTTTAACCGATGCTTCACCGTTCAATGATAAAACCAAAACAGAACCGGTCTACGTGCCCTGCTTCTCCAACCAAACTGATCAAGCCCAAGGAAACACACTTAATTGCTTCAGCAGCCCTGACATTTTCCACAGGATTCCACTCTACCAAACTCAATCTCACCAGGTCTCTGGTAATCTACAAAGTCCCATTCTCGGCCAAGAACATTCGGTTCTACAGGCTATGATTGATAACAACAGAAGGCAGAGTCTCAAGGTGATGAGTGTCTCACAAGAAACCGCAGTTTCTACTGACATGAACACCGATATTTCGTCGGATTTTGAATACGGTAAGAGACGTGGTCAAGAAGATCCGTCTTCCTCTGCTGGACCTGTTGATCTTGAACCTTTCTGGAATTACTGAAGAAGACTCAAGAATCTTGTGTTCACTAATTTACTATCATAAAGAAAGTAAGAAAACTTTTTCACCTTTTAATTTGGTGTGTCAACGTTTGTATAGATTATTTACAATCTCAACTTCCACTATATGTTATACTCAAAAGAAACTTATAGTATAATTTGGTACTTCGTGATTGCTATAGAGAGGGAGGAGAGCCTATTGGGTACTATTTATCATAGTTAATGGTAATATATATACATACACCCTAAGACCTATTGGATCATTTGACCCTTTTTATCATTTGTTTTATTTTTAGTGCTTTGACATTTGGAGTTCAAAGTCTTGAAAAAGTAGAAGTCACTCTTAATAAGGTTTAAAAATTTTAATATTTCCTTAGACAAAAAGAAGTTTGCCAATTTCTCTATTAACAATCTTTTTCTTTGTAACACTCTCTATTAACAATCTAGTATAGGTGATAACCGATGACACATCGAATAATTTGTTTCGGATGAAAATAATATGCACTATATTTTAATTTGTAGACACAGTTCAAATGACTATGAAACATGGTGATTTATATTCAT
>JABAYD010007420.1:0-16595 GCA_014822095.1 Diplotaxis tenuifolia | reverse complement strand
AGATTTTAAAAAAGGAAAATTACGTACAAATAAATATTTACAATTATCTTTTATTTAGAATTATTATTAAAAAATACTTTTGATTTATGATTTTTTAAATAGGAATTATTTTAATAAACATGTAAGTTAGTTATTTACAAACAAATAGCTTACACCTCTTTTGTTTAGGATTTTTTAAAAAAGGAAAATTATATTAAATATTTTTTAATCTTAGTTGGCAATAATAACTATTATAAGGAAAATTAGCATTAATTGTTTTTTTAAACTATCCTTTAAAAAAATATAATTACTATTTTTTTGACGATTAACTTTTCTGTATTATTTGATTGAAGGAAAATCAGTGTCAATTTTAAAAGGATAATTACTATTTTCTAAAGAATATAACTAATTTTTCTAAAAGAATAATTACTATTTTTACGTAACACTTGTAACAATCTTAAAAACATAAACGTAACGAGTCGCAGTCGTGTTAATTAGTAACTTTGAGGAATCAAACTTTATATAATAAAATGCTATACAAGACACAATACATGAATGGGGAAAAAATAATTTACGGCTTTGCTGATTAATATTAAAGATAATGTAAACCATTTTGAATTATTTTTTTGATATTTTTTGTTTGCTTTTAATACAAATTTGAAAAAAGTCAAAATTTGGTTTTAAACGGATCGTCTATTTTGGAAAATACCAATTTTAACAATTTTCTACTAACTTAAATGCAATTTTTGACATAGACTATAACTGGATAGATGAATAAGTCATGGTTCAGAGAGAAGTTTTAGCTAGGTCGTCTTACATCCCAAATTGTAAAGTTTCGATAATGCATGCAGTTTTAAAAAAAAAAGTTAAATATTTTAAAACACATTTTCGATATTAAGTTCTTAGATGTTTAAAAATGTTTAGGATATAAAAGTATAAGAGTTTGAAAATATACTATTATTTGGTTCTTTACCTATTTTCTACTAAATTTAAAAATATCATATTGCATAGATTAGTCAAATGAACTACTCCATTTGTTTCATAATAAATGTTACTCTAAGTTTTTTTCTATTTTGTTTTAAAATAAATGTCAATCTATAATATTAATGTAGTTTTGTACATTAAATCTATTTTTACCTTTTTAAATAACCAACATATTTTTATTTAAATAAATTTCATTTAATTAATTATATATTAAATAGAGATATATTAGTCTATTATAAAATTTTCTTAATAACCTTAAAATGATAAAATTACTCTTATTAAAAAACAGAGAGAGTATAAATTAGAAAAACAAATGTCTCTTCAAATAGTTCTAAAATTTTAAACTAAATAATAATAAATAAATATAGAAAAGAATAACTCAGTTGAACCGCATAGTAATTTAAGCATGAAAAAAGTATGTGCGGTATTTAGAAAAATAGAACAATTTTTTTTGTCAATTGCGTTATTCAACCAAAGACGTTTTTTTCAACTTAAGTTGTATGATATTGATAACAACGGTATCAAAACTGCTCGGCCAAATCGGTACCAAAACCGCTCCGCTTTATTGCTCCCATTCATAACCCAAACGAGATCAAACCATAAACTGAAATTGTCACAGCATGAGTCATACTCGCCAGCCTTATCACCAAAAAATATCCTCCAAATAGCTCATTTCTATTTTTGCTTTATACTTTCTAGTCATCATTGACAAGTCATTGTTTGGACCGTTAATGTGACCTGTAAACTTTTGTATTTCTACCCTTTCCTGCATTTGGGGAAGTTATCCATAAATGATTCAGTATTCCAAACCTCTGAACTCTCTGTTCTTACATACTAAGGATCTAATACCTTCAAGGGGATTCTTCGTAAACTCACAGACTCTTTCTAGGCTAATATTCACCATTCTTAGAGCTAGCGGTTAGCTCCTAGTTTGGATCTATCTATCATACTTACCATTTCTATCTCATTGGTATCAGAAGTTTGTCGATCATCGGTGCTACAACAATGGTGGAAACTCAACTCCAAGAACGCTCTCTTATCGAAGAGGTCGACAAGATCCGCTCTTTACACGAGCTCCTCGCCACCAAGTTCAAGACCCAATCCGTCTCGTTTGACTCGTTCTTTGACAGATTGGAAGTGATGTTGTTTAACAACACCTCTTAGTTTCACGCAGCTGGAAAAGGCCCAATGGATCTTGGCCCCTCCAACCCCCCGACCCCCATCACCCACCGACCACCAGATCCCCCAGATATAAACGATTCCTAACAGAGATACGATAAGGGCGGCTTAACCTCACTCCTCTCAGGGATAACTTTCCTTGATTTCGACGGTACACAGCTACAGGACTGGCTCTCCAAATGTGAGCAGTTCTTTGATATCGATGGAACCCCTCAAGAGCTTAAAGTCTGCTTGGCTGCAATGTACCTCACCGAAAAAAGCCACTGAATGGCACCACAACTACATGAGTACTAGGTATGGTTTGTTCCCTTCCTGGACCGACTATATTATAGCCATCTCTACTAGATTTAGTGAACTCTTTTATTACTTTCTTGCTGAGTTAGTTGCGTTGAAACAAGACTCAGATTCGGTTATTGTCTACCTAGACAAATTTGAAACTGCCAAGATGAGAATGGTCTTACCTGAAGCTCGTCCTTCGCCTCTTCTTAGCAAACATGAATCCTCGCCTTTCACTCCATACCAGACAGTTTGAGACCACCACTATAGATAGCGCTGCAAAAATAGCTATGCTCCACGAATCATACATATCCCACACATCCACCGACAAACTTGAGCCCCCTTCAATCCATTTTCCAACCAACACTCCCAACCAACATACAACTCTTCCCCTCTCATACAAATAAATGAACTGCAATAAACCCAAAAACCAAACTTTACCCCTCATAACACCTCCGATAAACCTCCAAGGAAATACACTTACCAAAAACTGCAAGATATAAGATCAAAAGGCTTGTGTATGTTTTGCGAGGAACCATTTACCCCTTGCCACCAACTCAAACACAAGTGCTCTTAAATCTATGGCATGGAATGTGACGATAATGACTGCTTCCGATGATAACTCTTCTGAAGCTGAGCTTGATGCTAGAGCTACAGTCATGAATGACAACACCGATGACACCCCAATGATCTTTATCAACGTCATTAATGGCTCCACTTCCTACAATTGTGTGAGGTTCATGGGTTATACGGCAAGCACAAGCTTCATATTCTTATAGACCCTGGTAGTACTCAAAACTTCCTAGACATCAACATTGCCAACCAGATCGGTTGTCTATTGGAAGCTATGCGACTCATGTCAGTCAGAGCAGACACTGGTGGCACTCTCCTAACCAATTACAAGTGCTGTGTTCACTTGGAAAGTTCAGGATTCTACCGTCACAGCCGAGATCAGAACGGTCCCTCTAGATTACTGAGACTTTGTCCTTGGATTGCAATGGCTATGTACTTTAGGACCTATACTATGAGACTTCCTCAACCTCAGATTGGAGTTCACCTTGTTGGGCACCAAACATGCCCTTCGTGGAGTTATAAAGTCAGAAGGTAAGATCATCACATGCTGTAACTTGAACAAGTTTATGTTGCATGAGTCTCAAATAGCCTTAATTCAGCTACGGGAGATTGGTGAAAATAGATGATGAATAATGCTTCACCTCTGATATATTGTTCTCACGCACCTCTGCTTCTGGAACACCTAATGCTGATAACCCCGCCTTTCAACAACTCGTCCATACGTTTGATGACATCTTTAAGGAACCAAAAACACTCCCACCGTTCAGAGAAGGCTTTCTTCACCAGATACCACTCCTTGTTGGTTCAAATCATGTCAACTTACGCCCTTGCTGGTACTTTTCTCTGCAGAAAGACACCATTGACACGATGATCAGGGAAATGATGAGACAAGGGATCATTCAACATAGCTCTCTTCCTTATGCATCTCCAATAGTACTAGTCAAAAAGAAAGATGGTACATGGTGACTCTTCGTGGACTGTAGAGGGATCAATAAGCCGAAGATAAAAAGACAAATATCTAATTCCACTGCTTGAAGACTTCTTTGATGAACTAGGTGGAGCTATCTACTTCACAAAACTAGATCTTCAGGCAGGATTTCATCAACTCCGAATTACAGAAGCCGGTGTCTACAAGAATGCCTTCAAGACACATCACGGGTATTTTGAGTACCTTGTTTAGACCGTTAGTGTGACCTCTAAACTTAGGTATTTGTTTTCTTTTCTGCATTTGCAGAAGTTATCCAGAAATTATCCAGTATTCCAAACCTCTAAACTCTCTGCTCTTAAAAACTAAGAATCTAATATCTTCAAGGTGACTTTTCTTAAACTCACAATCTTCTGTTAGATTAGTATTCACCATTCTTAGAGCTAGCGGTTAACTCCTAGTTTGAATCTATCTATCATACTTGCCATTTCTGACTCAAAAACTGTCTAAACTTGGACTGTATATTAAAGGTGGTTGTGTTTATATTAGAGTCTTGAGTAGTATCAATTTCCCGTTTATCTCGTTTGCATCTCTCTCTCTCTCTCTCAGTTTATACTTTCTGACATTACTCCTTCTTAACCTATCAGAATCATTATTTTAATCAATCTTATGGAATGAATGTCTTGCGCCCTCATCTTGCGCCCTCATCTTGCCTAACAATGTGTTCAGAAAGGAAGACCCCAGTTGCCATGGGAGTCTTTGTTGCTAATGGTTTGGTTTAAGTCGGAACTCCTATCTGTGCTTTGCAGAAATGAGATCCCAGAGGTTGCGAGGGCGGACAAGACGGACGTTATATAGATATTTCCATCCAACTTGGAAGGACGGGAGACATCTTGGCAATCGATATATCCTTGTCAGTCTCATTTCTAAGAAACCTATCTACGCCCTCAAAATTAATTACAGGACGTACTACTACTACAGCTACTACCTATCCAAGATTTGGGTGTCTGATCTTAAGTTCATTTTCAATATCAAATAAATTGAACAACCGTAATCAGACTGTTAATAAATGGACAACCTCAACCTGCCACGTTTTTCCATTACAAACTAAGAAATTTACTCACAATGCTTTAGCAACAGAACATGCTTATTCATGATGAATTGTTTTCATATAAAGGCAAAAGACTAACCATTTCGTTGGTCACTTATGCTAATCAATAACCATATGAAAAATAAAATAATGGAGTGAAATATGTATTTACCATTTATTCAGTTGTTATTTTCTTTTAATTTACTTTGGCTGATGGAAATAAGGATGCAAAAAACGAACTCCTTCAAGGTACAATGGAGTCTGCATCTCAATCAACCGCGACGCCTGCACCGTTTCAAACGTTAGCAACCAAGAATACTGTAAACCATTTTTTCTTTTGGAATGAAAAGTATACTTACAGCTCGAGCAAAGGCAAACATTTCTTCTTCACCAGATAGCATTTTTACAATCGAAGAAGGCGAGCCAGCAGCACTTATGCTGCCTTCTGCAAGCACATCTCGTCTTAACCTAGAATCTTCTGTCTCCGTCTCAAACTGGAAGCTGCAAGTTTGTAATAAACGAATGTGACAATCACCTAAAACAATTTAACCCTCTCACTGTAATCTAGTGTATGTACTTATTTACCTTTCGAGGTCGAAGAGTGTACCCTCTGCAGTTCCTTGGAACAACTCATCAATAGGTGTCTCTGCGCATGAGACAAGACAACAATGGTGGTTGTATAACTCATCCACAAGTGTTATAAACCTACGGGCCTGAGAATATCAACACAAAACCCATCAGAGAAAAGAATCAAACTAGCCATAAATCTTGATTTGTGTTAATTAATAATATACCTTGTCTCGTATTTCCATGCTCATTGCCGGAATGTCAGAGATAAAGATTGTATGATAGTTTTTAGCCACTGCTATATAATCTGCAGCACCGACCGGTCTACCACATAGATACTCGAATGTGAATCTCGCCACTCCTTTACAGCTTTCAAGAACCTCCACTGTTCTGATGTTACACAAAAAAAACATTATTATATAATCTGATGCATAACAAAAACAAAGTTAAAGCCATTGTTCTCATTAGTTACCTTCCAAACATCACTGGGAGAGTGGCGGAAGTTATTTCTCCGCCGTACTGGTCAGTAACCTGACGCCACATTTTCTCAAACTCTTCCATGACAGCATTATTCAAAGGCCATAAGTAATGAACCTACAAATATGCACATTTTTAAAAATTTCATTAAACAGAAGCAACGACCCTAATAATAAACGATGTAAAGAGACTGTGATTCACACATGTTCAACCGAGTTTTTTGCTGCAACTCGGCGGTAATCCACTTCGCTTCCGATTGAGATTATCTCACAATGTTTCTCCAATTTAGAGATAAACTTATCAAATATCTCCTTCTGCATTCCGTCCTGTACCAGCAACATTGGCAGCTAAAGAGACTTTTCTTGCTGAAACAAGAAGAGGGCCTTAAAGAATAAGAAACCTGATTTAACTCCCTTGGCGCTCGGTTACTAGTAGCCACAAGAACAGTTCCAGTAGTCAACAATCTGCTCATGATTCCAGATAAGGCGACAATAGCAAACACATCAACTGTCTGTGAACAGAAGATGCAAGAAAGTCCAAGTTAACACTATTTTCAACTTCGTCTGAGGCCAAAGTTAGCATTATCAAGTTTCATCTAATCCCCTTGTAGACACTGAATTGGCTACAGTTACCTGAATCTCATCAAAGCAGAGGATGCTGGCTCCTCTTTTACTCGACTGCTGATCAACGAGAAACTTGTCAGCTACAGCTGGAAGAATGTGTTTCATCTGAAGCTGTTGCTTATAAAACTCTTCCCCAGCTAGCCATTCCCTGACTCTCTCATCGACAGGAAGATTCATAATCCAGCTCGAAACGCTATATTGGGTGGAGTTCTCTTCACCACTCTCCTTCCAATACTTGTGCATTTGCTCATTTATCTTCAGCATCGCCTACAGAAGAAAAAAATTGCAAAAAACATATGTAACCACAACCAATAGAAAGAACCCTTTAAATATTCACTAACTCACCTCGTGAAAATGGAACCGCTGTCGATGTCTGATCATCCCATCAGTGGAGCTATAAAACATATCCATCAACATGGTCTTGCCTACATGAAAACACACCAACCACGGTCTTTCAACTAGCTATACGACAGAGATGGAAACAATAAGAGCAAATGTAGGATCCATTAAAACATACCACATCCTACATTTCCATAGATATATAATCCTTTAGGAGCTGAAGGTATTGCAGGACGAGAACCCACAATCGAATCCAATTTCCTCTCTCGGTTAAGGTAAGAAACCCATTTACCAACTCCAGGTTCTACATTCATCTGTCTTCGCCTAAACATCACCAAATAGATAAAGAAACAAGCTTTTGAAAGATGTCATTGACAAAAGATATAACCTTACCCTAAGACCCATCTTCCTAAAAGGTTTTGGCCGTGTTTATTCATAGACGCCCACATCCCCTCTTCTTCCTTCTTCTCAGCCTCTTCCACCATTAGTCTTCTTCTCTCTTCCTCTCTCTTCTTCTCCCACTCTTCTAATCTCACCTGAAAACATGTATACACATATATTACACATAGCAATTGAAAAACCAAATACTAATTAAAAGGATTGTTTACATGATAATCTTCCATATCTTTCTCGAAATGTTCTAATCTTCCAAACAAGTTTTGGAATGCTGAAGCAACTTTCTCTTGGTATGGATCATGTTGAAGCCTCCCTTGTTCCACTAACTTACTGTAACTCGTTAACGGACCTGACAAGAAGCAATTACGATATCTCTCTAATAAGACAAAAGGTTATGGAAAGAGAATTGAGGGAATGTGTAATGAGGAAGACAGTACCTGATGGCGTTGGATTTGGAGGATCAGAGGCAGTGCAATAGGAACGAGCAACGAAGTGGAAGCCATGGGAGAGCCTTCTTCGACGTACAACAGCAGAGATCTGCGAGAAGTTTCGCATAATTCGCTCTCTGAGGAAGGAAGTGTCCGATCACGGTTTAGATGCTGTTCCGGTCCCGGAAACGGAGAGGAGAAAAGGATGTTAATAATAAATAGGTGTCGACGTGGCGGTTTATGAGAGATCCACGTGGTTGAATATGGACCGTGTGTTGAATTGCTGATTTGGTTGATCATTGTCCGTGGAGATTTGTCAAAGCTAGGATGCCAATCTGCCAAACCCGACCGATGTGTGTGGTCCGGTCCGTGAGGATGGTGACATTTATCTAATGTTTGGTGGTGTCGTCTGAAAATGTTGTTGGACTCATCAAATTTCTCTTCATTGAACTGTTTTTCACCTTTTAGTCCAGATTTTGTTTTTCATTGTCTATGACTCTTAATTGATAAAACGTACGAGACATATACAAAACGGAGACATAGATTAAACCATAAGAAGAAACAAAGATCAATAAAGAGCTACAAATGATGCTAGTGTTGATGATGATTGTGACATATTGACCAAACCAAACCCAAAGTGATTTGGGTCAACTGGATTGACATGAAGATTAGAGATTTAGAGAGAAGACATTAGTTTAAGCATTAAGGAGGAGTCCATAAATTAGAGATGAGGAAAAGGTTTATGCTATAAATACCCTATACTAAACACTCTCTAACCTAAGCCACACATAAACATCATTATCTCTCTAATTTTTTTTTTTTTTTTTGTAATCTAAAGATAAGAATATAGGTATCTTCGTATTTTAGTAAAGTTGGCGAACAAGATGCCTCTCCAGAGGTAGTAGTTTGAGTCTGTGAATTGGGTGAACAAATTGCTTATGTTCTTTCTTTCTTTTGTTTTGATTATTTCCATTTAGCCAAGTCAAATTCCGTAAAATGACCATTGATAATAGCATTTATAGTTTTCTTTCACATGATCACGAAAGAGTTTTCATACAGCTTGAACAAACCGAGACAGAGTTTTATAGCGATAATTAAAAGAAAAACAAACCTGACATTGCCATCTAGTTTTATTATAAAGACAACATCTGGAAGTGAGCAATAACAACAAAAATAAAAAGCTCAAAAACAATGTTATGTAACCTGAAAGATCTTAGCAACAGAATATCACTTTTCAAAACACAGAGCTGCCAAGAGTCAGGAAGGAAGGCTATTTTAGAATTCAGGGTCACAAAAGGACAAACCAATGCATGTTTAGGAATCTTATTCTGGAACCAAACCAGCTTTGCGTCAAAGCTTGTTGAAGTTCCCAAATGTTCCTTGTCAAGAAACTTGTTGAGGTGAAATTTAACATTTAGTAACCACACTCTAACAAGAAAGGCATTTAGAGAGGCTTAAAGACCCTTGTGTTAATATGAAATGCGGTCCAGCATTATTATAACGTCAGCTGGGGGATGTACTACCCGAGATTATGGATCTTGCTTCCAAATGATCCGACTTAACCAGTAAAATATTGAAATAATTTCTGCTATGACCTTCTTTTGACTTCCAACAAAGTACATGTTCATTGGAATATAAAGAACTACTACAACAACTGTTACCCACAAAGATAACATTCATATGGAATTGTAAAAGTAAAGATAACAAAGACAAAACTCAAACGAAGATACAATGGAGTTTCATAAATCACTATGTAATCCATATAATTAGCCATAGCTTAAACGTAGTAGACCAACAACCAAAATCATCCTTGAAACCCTTCAGCTCTTATTCTTGAAATCAGATCAAAGATTCAATCTTGACTCTCGTTACGTTTACCAGCAACTTCACTCTCCCTCTCTTCCAAAAGCTTCCCAGCTTCCTCATCACTAGCCTGAACCTTCTTCTGCGCGTCTTTCGCCTTCAACGCCTGCAACTTGCAATGATTGTAATACCCAACACCCAAAAACGCAAGCCCGTACCCGAAAAGATTCAACGGCGTAACAGTATCCTTAATCACCGACCACGAGAATGCGATCAAGAGCCAGTCCTTAACCACACCAGCCACATTCATAGTCAAAGCAGAGGTCTTCCCAACGAGGAGAAACACAGCAAGATTCAACGCAAACGCACAAACCGAATTGGTACCAAAGATTACGAAATCGAAATGGAAACTCGAAGTCTCTCTCAGAACCGGAAGCTCGACAAAGATCCAAGGCACAGACAAGAAAACCAAACAGCAAGGAGCAACGTAATAAAGAGAAGTAATCGGGTTAAGATTGATTCCTTTAGAAGTAAGCAAGATCTGAATCAGAACCAACCTCGTAGCCTCGAAAGCAACGGCACCGAGCTGAAGAACAACACCCCAGACATCGAACTTAGCTTCTCCGTAAGCAGCGATGGCGACACCGAAGGAGATCGAGAGCATGTTGGTCATTGTCTGAGACTTGAACGTCTCCTTCTTCAACAAGACTCCGATCGAGTAGACCGCGACTGGCATAAGGGCCTTGAGCATCTGAATGAAGGAGACGGAGAGGTAGATGTAAGCGGAGTTGGATAGCCAGAGGGAGAGTGAGTACAACGCGCCGATGGGGACGACGGATCTGAGGTAAGTCTCGCGGGACATTGAGACAGGCTCGACGATCTTGAAGACTTTGATGAGGATGATGGCTAAGGAAGAGCAGAAGGCCATGTGGATCATGGTGAGTGTGATTGGGTAAGGCCAGTTGTAGAGTTTCTTGTCGAGGATGTATTTGTTGTAAACGATGACGGTGAAGCTGAGGAAGATCCAGATTGCGACGTAGGTGTACGAGAGGAGGATCTTTTTTATCACTCCGTCGCTTAGGGCGTGACCTTTCCCCATGGTGGTGGTGCGCAGGATTAGCAGAGGGAGAGCGAGAGATGCGCAAGATAGATGAGAGTCTTCTCTTCTCTCTATCTCTCTTGTGGGGTTTTAAGGTAGAAGAGACTTTGAGTTCTGGATCGTGTAATGTAGAGGAAGGGCTTACGTGACTGTCTTATGCTACGTGGCCGAAATGTGGCTGGCTATTTGACGATTGGCTTGTGGGCGGGACCCCTATTAATTTTTTTTTTATATTTTCCCTGACTTAGTCTTTTGAAATTATGATAAAATGTTTTGTTTTTAAGCATCTTTTTAGCCACTTACGTTTTGTTATTCGAATTACGAAACGGTCCATTTGTTTACTGTTTTCTTAATGTTGCGGAAACCTCACAGAAAGGAACCTGAATTCTACCTTTACTTATTTAGTCAAGTTTGTTAATTTTAGCACACGTTTTAGTATTTTAATAACTGAGATATTCAATGAGACGAATTCTCAAACTTATTAATGTTTTACCACTAACCAACCATAACGAAGTAACATAACAGAAATTTAAACTGTAGTTTTTAGTTTTAATTTTCATTTCGTTTTATAAAGAGTATCAGTTTTAATTTATTTTCCAAATTTTACACATAATAAGAAAGTATAAAATTTTATATTTTATCCCTTATTAATATTTTAAATAAGAATTGCTGATTAATATATTGAAACAATTGGAATAAAAATGGATATTTTCTCAACACTTTACATAGACATACAAAAAATACTTTTTATAAAAACAGTTGGAGTAATTATTATGCTTTTAAGAAAAACGACAAGTAATTGTATAAAAGTAAGATCCATTAATTTCTCAAATGTTGCTGATGTGGCTTTACTAGAATTGTATATTTTTAATCTAAACTCTTTCAGTTTCTAACTCGCCAAACATCGTAATGAATGAAAAGCAGATGTAAACTCCTTTAGTTTTACGTTGCCAAGTCGCCTTAAAGTTATTATACTAGTAACTAGTCCCTTAAGCTATTAGTAGGACTAATTAAATGGAAACTTGTAACAAAGAAATGCGAAGTAAATAAGGGGAAAGAGTAACTGTGAGACAAAAGGTCAACGTTTAGATACATAGCGTGTGCATCTCACGCGTTGGGTCAGCTTCGCTGCGTTCCTCTTACGTTGCAGTTGGTGCTGTTGTAGTTGTCGTAACGTTTGCTGAATTATTACTTCGGGTGTTATTGACTTGTAAAAATGAATCTTGTCTTCGCTCGCCTCCCGACAATACTAAAATTTAAGTTTTTGATGCTTGGCTATGATTTGCGGAATTGCATTGTTACACGTTTTATCATAATTGAAATTTATAGATTTTCTTGCAGAGCAGATATTTTATTTTTTGGGTGTAAAATGTTAAGAACTGTCGGTCATTGTGTGCATTTTTCCTTGCAGAGAAGACAATTATATTTTTTTATACTCAAATATTGTATTTTTAAAAATGTCGGTCATTATGTGCATCACGTCTAATTATCTATTCTATTCTATAGCAGACAACTGTAAAAAGAAATATGTAAATGATCAAATATATTTAGGACACAAAAATGTATGGTAGCAAAAAAAAATGTATGATAGAATTGGACAAATGTTTATAATAGTTTTAGCCCTTCTGCAGAAATTCACTAGAAGCAAGTATGTATGTCTCCAACCTAAGTTCAGTGATTCAGACTGATCAAAGTTTATTAGTAAAGCCCTTTAAAATTGCAAGAACACAAAAGGTTATAATAACTAACTTTTCTTATTAGATTTAGGAATTATCTGAAGACTAAATCAATGTGTTTCTTACGATGTTACATCTCTCTATGAAAACTTTTTATAGGACGATGCTACATATTTTCCTAATAATATGGAAATCTAAATTGTAAGCTCGATATGTTTTCCTTTATCCTTAACCAATTAAACTTCACTTTAATGAGTTAACTTGCTTCTCAAGTTAATTAGAATTATCCAACATTCTTCCCTTTAATTCAAACTTGAATCTCGGGCTTGTTGATCTCTTGAACTCTGATGAACTTGCGCATTTCCTGGAACTTGATTCTTGCCAATCGTTTTGTGAGTATGTCTGCCTTCTACTCCACTCCATGTACATGTCTAACCTCAATAAAATCGAATGAAGTGTACTTCGTGAGTATGTGTTTGCTTCTCCCATGAAACATCGGGTTCTTGGTGAGAGCAATAGCTGATTTATTGTCAATCTTCAACACAACCCTCTTCTCTTTTTTTTTGTTCATGATCTCGGTCATTAACTCCTTTAACCATATTGCTTGTTTTGCAGCTTCTATAGCAGCCATGAACTCTGCCTCACATGAAGAAAGTGTTACAGTGGGTTGCTTACACGATTTCCTTGTGATCGGCGATGTTCCAAGGTAGAACATAAACCTTCTCATGCTTCTTCCATCATCAACATCTATGCAATGGCTACTGTCATTGTAACCTGTAATCTCTGTTGTTCCATCCCATTTGAAGAAGAGACCATACTTAGTGGTGCCCTTTATATATCGAAACAGATGCTTCACCGCTTGTCCATGGCTCTCTCTTGACTTTGCATATATAATTCAATACACCGACGGAGAATGCCAAGTCCGATTGAGTATGAAGAAGCTAACTTAAGCCCTCTAGGGTATGATGAGAAGCTCCCCCTTCTCTCTCTTTTGATACACTACAGGTTCCTTGGTGCACTTCTTGAACTCCATCTCCTTGAGGAAACGATCAATCTTGATGTTCCAAGCTCCCTGAGCTTGACGTAAACCGTATAGTGCTTTGCTGAGTTTGTACATGTGATCCTCCTTCCCTTCTCCACAAAGCCTTATGGTTGAGTCACGTATACATCCTCTTTTAATCCCCGTTTAGAAACACAGTTTTCACATCTAAGTGATGGATTTCCCATTCATTAGTTGCTCCCAAAGCCAGTAGTAGACGTATGGTTTATATTCGGGCCACTAGTGCAAATACTTCTTCGAAGTCTATGCCTTGTTGTTGCACATAATGTTTTGCGACTAGCCTTTCTTTGTATTTGTTCAACGCTCCATCTGCATTCCTCTTGATCTTATAGACCCACTTCAAACCTATTGGTTTCTTTTCACACCTGCCGACTTCTTGACGAGCTTCTAGGTCTTGTTTTTGATGATATATTCGATCTCTGCCATCATTGCATCGATCCATGCTTGTACCGCTGCGGCTTTGATGTAACTTTGTGGTTCACCATCGATGGTGAGCAGGAGACTACCACCTTCAACTTTAGCGAGTAGAATGTAATCATCGAACCTCTTTGGTTTTTTGATGTTACGGCCATATCTCGATGTTACATGCTGGTCTTGGTTTGCATCATTATTCTCTGCTACGTGCTCTTGTTCACCTGCGCCAACAGCTTCTTCTTCTTCGTGCGGATCTTCGTGGTGTTGGTGATCTTGATGCTCATCACCATCTCCTTCTTCTGTAACATCGATATGAGGAAGGTTGAAAGTTCCCGGTTCATCGTTTGTAGTCATCGTTGTTGTAGACCAATCCTAACTCTTTTTCTCATCGAAGATTACATATCCACTAACAATAATCTTCTTCGTGATAGGATCATAGAGCATATAAGCTTTTGCACCAGGCTCTGTCCCGAGATTAATCACCATCCTTGATCGATCATCGAGCTTTCTGAGATGTGGAACGTTGATTTTTGTGGAAGCTACACACCCAAAGACCCTTAGATGCTCAATGTTTGGTTTCTTAACATATAAGCCTCCGTATGGAATTTTGTTTTCCAAAGCCTTTGTAGCAATGTGGTTGATGAGTTACGTCGGATGACACATTGCCTCACACCATAGTTGATTAGAAATATTCATTGCTTTCATCAAGCTCCATGTCATCTCCATTAGTGTTCTGTTTCTTCTTTCAACCAAACCGTTTTCTTGCAGCGTATGCAGTGCAGTGAGATGTCTTGTTACACCGTTTTCTTCACAAAAATGAATGAACGCATAAGATGTGAACTCTCCTCCTCTATCGGTGTGAAAAGTCTTGAGTTTTAGTTTAGTTCGATTCTCCACGTACTCCTTGAACTTTTTGAACCGATCGAATGCTTCACTCTTCTCTCTTAGCAGCATCGTTAACATATATATTTGAGTAATCATCAATTAAGACAAATACATATCTATTGTTTGCTGGTGTTGGTGGTGAGATCGGACCGCAAAAGCACCATGTACCAGCTCCAATGCATGTGATGCTTGATACTTTGCTTTAGGCGGGAAAGACTTCCGAGTTTGCTTCCCAACTAAGAAGGCATTGCAAACGTCTTTCTCGTGTATCACCTGAGGCACCTTATTATCATCTCCTTGTCTACCATATTCTTCATGACTCCAAAGTTCACATGTCTGAGCCGCGCATGCCACGTCCATGTAACATCAGTTTCTTGTATTTGAAGACACTTCGGAATTTAATCTCCATTGGTGTCTTGTAAAATCGTTTTTGTGATCTCGAGTCTTATACTAATAGCTTTCCACGGGGGTCACTTAGCATTATCAAGTCTCCTTTCATCTTAACCTCACAACCCTTCTCGGTTGATTATTCAAGAATTATGATGTTGTGTTTAGACTAGGAATATACTATATGTCTTTTAGTGCTCTTCTCTCCTCTGTTTTTCCGATGAATGTGATCGAACCGTTCCCAAAAATCTTGACGTTTAATCCATCACCGAGTTTTACTTTTTTCCTTTGATGTTCTCGTCTAGGTTTAAGAAGAACTCTTTCTTGCCTGTCGTATGGTTACTTGCACCATTGTAAAGATACCATATATTCGTGTTTCCATCACATTCGTCAAACCTTTTAGGGCACACTCTCTCTTCGTTGAGGAATACTACTTCATGCATATATAATGCATTTGCTTCTTGTGTTTCCGTTAGTTTTTTTTCTTCTCTTGGTTATGTAGGACAATGTGACACGAAGTGCCCCATCTTGTCGCAGCTCCAACATTTAACCTTAGAATAGTACGTCTTAGTCTTGTCTAAAGCTTTTCATCCTTTGTTGTGACTATAAGAAATATTGGATCTGCCTCATCCTCTTACTCTTCCACCATAACCTCTACCTCTTCCTCGATAATTGGTATGGCTTCCACGAACTTGTGTATCATTCTTCACAAACATTAGCTTTGATTGATCTTCATCTTGGGTTTCTTGTTTGATGCGCTCTTCGAGAGTCTTCATTCAACCAACTGATATTTTTAAAGGATTTGAGTAAAGGAAAAGGCTTGAATAGATTTGGAAAAGACTAGACTAAGAAATTTGAAAATCCGAGACTAGAAATGTTAAGTTGAGATTTAGAGATTTAAGAATACTCTAGAACTGTCTGAATTTTATTAATGACTGAGATTACATATTTATATGAGAAGTGGTACAAGGGTTTTCAGATTGGGGAAAGAAGAAGCATGTGAGGTCAAGGCCAAGGCGCCTTTGGTTTGAATCCGGACCAATGGGAAGAGCCACACGCTTTAGCATCTTGGGATCTTGGACCAAAATGCTTCCCGCTTTACAGCCTGTCCATGGCTGGCCAAACTCACTCTTATCCTCCTTCCAACGTTCGGATATGAGCTGGAAGGTAACTAAGGCCGAGTTACCATTTACCCATTTTTACACGATCTGGGTAAATGGTCAAGGTTCCTCTTCTGGTCGACCATTACGGACGGTACGGCCTGTACGGCCTTGTACAGCCTGTACGACCAAGTACGGCCCAGTCGACCCTAATACCTTCTTTATCCCAATCTTTTTAAATACCTCACCATCCCAAACATATGTAATCTCCATATACTCAACACTCCCCCTCAAACTAGACCATGTGGAACAAGTCTAGCTTGGAATGCTATGAG
>JABAYD010007418.1:0-10504 GCA_014822095.1 Diplotaxis tenuifolia | reverse complement strand
GCTGCGTGAAGAGCTATAAACCAAGATGCAGAGAACTTTTCAGTGTGCTCTCTCCAAACACCTAGAGGCACGTTCAAAGCCATCCCCAGCATCCCGATCACTAACACTTTGGATGATAAAGGTTGTGGCCGGAGGTTCTTGGCGAAAGCTGTTTTTGAAATGGCTGCTCGGGCTGCTACTATTGCTTTAGGACACTTGTACTGCATCCCTGGTGGTGGTTGCAGGATCTTTGCCACGAGTGGTGCCACACCACTTACAGCTCTATAAGATTTAGCAATAGGGCAGTTTCCGGTTTGGAGCCAGTCGTCACTCATAGACTCGTGGTTCTTTCCCTGTAAGAGCAAAACAAGAAGTAAGCGATGTTCATGTGTTTTTTTTTATCTCATAAGCCAAGACTCATGTTCTTTACCTTAGAGGAAGAATCTTTGTTTTTGGAAGAGTCTGACTTCTTCTTCTTTTGATTCTTAAACATGTCGGAAAAAGCATCAAATCCAAAAGGACCTCCATGTCCAAAGGAGGAGAGACTAATAGTCGCCGCCTTAGCAGCAAGGGGATGGAATGCAGGAGTAGGTTTCTGCGCTCCAGCACGAGTAGGGCTGTCCGAAAGTGGGACAACTCCATCTCGACCATGGAAAAGCCTAAACGCAGTGTCAAAATTGGGGCCATCCTCAAAGATTGGTCCTTGCCCTGCTCGCACCTGAAAAAAAGGAGTTGTTAGTTAGTAAAAGCATCTGATGAGAGAGAAGATGAGAAACAGATGCAGTAGTTGCTTAATGCGTACAGGCATGGGGAAAGGCAAGGATGAAGAGAAGGAGAGGTTAGTGGGTTCATTGATGTTCCTCAAGAATGGGCAACGGAGGATGTCTAAGTGAGTTTGGTTTGAGTCTCCAGGACAATTAGCCATTTAGAATCTGAAAACAACCACAAAGAAACAAAGGAAGCATAAGAAATGCGTATGTGCCTTTGATACACACACACCGTCATAAGCAAAATCTTATTTTCAGATTATAGAACCGGAAAGTCGTGGAATTTAAGAAGGATTCACATATAATTGGAACAGCTGAATCAAAAAGAGATCATTTTGAGTCTATTTACTCGAGGAACAAACCACACAAAAAGCTAAGCAAAAATTGAGAATATGTAAAGCAATGAGTCTAAAGAGCGTTACAAGCTCGGGAAATGATCTTCACGTATAGTAGATACGACGCTATAAACGACTAAGTCTAAATCAAATATGAAATCACTAAAAACTGGGTAAACAGAGAGAGAGACATACACAAAACAACTTACGGTTAAGAGAGGGAAGCCGACCACTGATTAGAGAGAGAGGCGTGTGTGAGGAACGATCTAAGATTCCTCTAGAAATGGAAAGAGAGAAAAGCTTCTCTCTTCAATGTGGATGGAGAGGTTAGTTGGTGGAGATTGGGAGAAGATATGTACCTGACCACGCGCTCTCTCAGCTCTCCTCTGTTGACAAATTCGCATGATAATAATGCAATTTGCATGCCTGAATTTAATAATGCTAAGTCCTCCTAACCAACTATTTTGTCAAAAAGTCTTCTTTGCCCAGCCCACATTTTACTTATTTAGTTATTTTCTTTGTTTTTTCTTCTACACAAGTTTACGGGCCAGCAACTCCCTCTGGCTTGTTCAGTCCTCTTTTCCTTTGACCTCCAAAGATTCCGTTTTCATGTAGGAAGGAAAACGATATAGTTTGGACTCTAAGATTTGGTATATCATTTTAGTTGTAATTTGTGTTGGTCGGAACGGAATCATGGGATGTGGAGACATGTTTGAACAATTCTTTTTGTTTTAACATCTAAAACTGTTTAAATTTTATTTAAGTAGTGGGTTCATTTACTAAATGGATAAAGGAATAGCCGATAGACTACTTAATTAGTTGATTAGAGAGAACTTTACGGAAACCCTTTGGTTGACTAAAGTTTGTTTATACTAATCATCATAAACACGCTATAGGTTTTTATTAGATTCAAACAGAGACGCTCTATGGATCCCTCCGCCGTCAACAATCCTGAATTGCTTCGCTTACTGAAGGTAAGTCTTACACTTCGTGTTCGTTGTTGATCTAGTGGAGATCACCATTGAACAAGCTATAACACTTGGTTGAATCACATGGGGGTTTATTGAAATTATAACGGTTTGGTTGAAACATATATATCAACAGGAAGAAGAGCAGAGGGTGATGATGAACGAGGCGGTGGCGAAGCTGACAAGCGTGTGTTGGGACAAATGCATTACAAGCGCACCGGGTAGCAAGTTCAGCTCAAGTGAGCATTCATGTCTCACTCACTGTGCTAAGCGTTACGCTGACATGAGTATGCTCATCATCAAAAGCTTTCAGTCCATGAACTGACCTTTCACTCCCTTTTACCTCTTGGCTTGTGACGTTTCATATGGAATGGTAGTTTTTTCCTATTTAGATTGGTTTTGAAAACAGTGGTTGTAGTTATTGATTACTGAGATTTGTAGAAACTTTTGTCATTAGAGAATAACTTTTGTTATGAAAACTTGATTATTCAGACTATAATGATTGCAGCAGCTTTGTTTCATTCTCATACATATTTTTTATATTAGCATATTGCATAGCGATCCTTGTTACATCCGGAACATAGGACCCTTCACAGATAATAGCTACACTCGACTCTTCAGACATCTCTTAGTTATGATTGCAGCTTCGATTTCATTCTCTTATTACCTTTTTTAACCATTTATAGCATTTTGTATTTAAAATGTTGTTTGTTTATGTTAAGTCATCAGAATTTATTTTTACAACTTCATCTCCTTCAATACAATTCTAGATGAAGTAACCTCTATCAAAGCTATGTTTTTACTCTTTTAATCATGGATTTTTAACATAAAACCCCCTCAATTCAGCTTCATTCGAGTAGAAACCCCTCAATTAAAAATATAACGCATAAACTCCTCGAATCATCTTTTTTAATGAATTGAGCCCTCCGTCCATAGTAACGTTAAAATATGTGATTCGTCGTTAGTTCTAACACTCGCGTTTTATTTATAACTAGAAACGTCACAGCTTTTTTTGTTTCTTCTTCCTCTAATTTCAAAATCTCCAAATCGAAATTCCAGGGTTCTTGCAAGTTTTCTCTAATCTTTTTACAGTTTTCTTCGTTCAGATAAGTGTAAAGAAACCCTGTAATTATTTTTCGTTTCGTATGGATTCAATTCGGCTGTGATTCATAGGGTAAAGAGATTAATAGTTGAGTTGTTGATGTTTGAACTCATTGTTGATTTGCAGTGTAAATAGATCGCTAGTTGGAGCTATAATCACGATGCCTTTAGTTTGCATGTTCAAGTGGGTAGATGAAGCACATGATTAGATTGAACCTTAATTAAATCATCCAAGAGAAGAAGTGGAAGCAAGGAAGCTTTCCACACAAGAACATGAACAAGAAGAAGAGACCAAAGAGTCAAGAAGAATGAAGAAGTGGAAGCGAGAGATTGCTTGCCACCCAAGGAAAAGAAGAAGAATCAAAAGCTAACTAAAAGATGTCAAACGAGAATTGAGATGTGACTTTAGTCACAAAGAATCAAATTGAGAAGAGAAGATATTAGTTGAAGAGTGAAATGTGGAATAAAAGCCTAGCTAGGAAGAACTAGTAAGAGTTGCTAAGAGTGGTAACGTAAGGCTAAGTTGTAGTCGTTGTTAAAGTGCATGTTTAGTAATTAGAAAAAAAAAATATACTATAAGTATCTATGAGAGAACAAAAACAGAGTGGTCTTCAAGTGAGAAATAGAATATAGAGGCTGGCAGAGAGTTGCGAAGAGTGGAGAGGCCAAGCCAAAAAGAGAGAATGTCAACAGCACATGTTGAAGAATTCGGTGTCTTGGCTGAAAAAAAAAAATCTATGGTAGAGAAAGACTTGATGTAGCTCAAGTAAGTCTTTCTTTTTTTTTTTTTTTGACTGAAAGTAAGTCTTTCTTGATATGAAGAAATATATTAAGTGAGATTATTTGTGTTTTAGAGAGTAGTACTAAGTTTTGAGTGTTGGTGTTTTTTTGGTCAAATTGGTGTTTTATGTTCAAATTTGTTGTTGGTGTCATTTGGTCAAACTATTGGTTCGTAAGTAGTTCGTCGAGATGTTGTTAGTTATTGGAATACACACAAACATGAAAATTCCAATATGATGATGGCTCACTGGAAAAAAAAAGAGTCACATAGTTCACTGCAACATAATGTTTTTATGACCTTAAGTCAGGACAAATGAAACAGAAAAATATGGTTTTAATGACCATAAGCTGAGTTAATCTGAAACACCAAAAACATGGTTCTAAAACAGAGTTACAACATTGAAATAAAAATCAAAATAAGCAAGTTTTTCAAGAGCGCTTGTCTGGCAGAGTTCAGTGGTTACTTGGCCTAGTGAGTGGTTGTCTAATTTTATTGAATGGTCTTCCTCGACTATCTATGATAGCCAACACTTTTGGTATGATCAACCCTTAAGCATTATTCATATCTGTGATCTTCACATTGTTGCTTGACATAGTATGCCTTATAGTGTCTTCAAGCAATGCAATAACTGGTTTTCGACTAGCTTCTTTCAAGATAGAATGGTACGACTCACTAATATTGTTTTCAACAGCTGGAGCCTTTGTAACATCACAGAAAAACGCATAATAAACTTGAACACAATCAAAGTACATAATAAAACCAATTAAAAAAATTCAGAAAAAGATGACAAGTAAATCCCAGAAAAAAAAAATCCCAGAAAACACACTTACTTGTTCATCTTTCTCTTCAAAATAACTAAGCAAAACTCAAAACCCGTCTTTTACCAAAAAAAACTCAAAACCACTCTCTCCGCAAATTAGGGTTCGTAGCTTACATTTAGTCTGGACAATTTGGGGGTTTTTAAGAAGACTTGGGGATTTAGAGAGGAAGGACCACATGACGTTTTAAGTAAACAACGTGATGTTTATCAACAAATCATGTAGTTTTACGAGCTAACTTAAAACGCAGCGTTTAGCAGTGACGGAATTGTTAACGGAAGAGTCGTTTCATTAAGAAATATGATTTGGGGGGGGTTTATTCGTTACATCTTTAATTGAGGGGTTTTTACCCGAAAAAAAACTTAATTGAGGGGTTATTACGTTAAAAATCCTTTAATCATTGGACAAAGAGAGGCACTCACATAAACCTCGCACAAATACGGCGAAACTAAAAGGATGAAAATCAAACTTAATAAATATATATGAGTAAAATAGTCATTTAATCATCAAAGATAAATAGTTGTGGACTAGTTGAGTTGGAGTAAGCTTGGAAGATAATAGCAAGCACTTGATGTACGACGTTGGCATGAAGATTCAGTGACAACTTGTTGTTTAAAAGACGCATCCACTCCAAAGATGTAAGCAACTTCATGAGTGGGGATATACATATTGGTGTTTTTATCAAAAACCACAGCGACTTTCTTGTCCTGGTCAATGAAGAAGCACGCAGATGGCGAAAACTGAAAGTTAGGGCCAAGGAGTTGTTTGATATTTGCCGACAGGAAAAGCTTGGGGTTCCAGGACACGGCGTTGGGCTGCTCAACCTAAATTAAACTATTAATAATTAATATAAAATATTTTTAAACTCTTAATTTTATATTTTAAAATTTTATATTACTTAAAATTGTTACAAAATAATAATAAATATTGTTAAGAAAAAATATTTCAACTAAATCATAAAATAATATATATATATAAAACATAACACAAAAATAATAGTTTTGAATATACGTGTTTATAATTCGGGTACATATCGGTTCTTATCGGTTCGGGTCTATTCGGATCGGTTCTTTTCGGGTCCGGGTCTATTCGGGTCGGTTCTTTTCGGGTCCGGGTCTATTCGGGTAAAAGAAATTTAGACCCAATAGGTGCTTGTAAATTTTCGGGTCGGGTTCGGGTCGGATATTTTCGAGTCGGTTCCGGTTCGGGTCTTCGGTCCGGATAAAATGGCTAGGTCTACTAGAAACACAGACCCAACAAAAAGAAAAAACAAACAAAATAGCTAAGGGCCCGATATAAGGCCCAATTAACATAAGAACCCAAAGCCCAACTATTAAATAACGGAAAAAGATTTCATATATTTATTACCAAAGTATGCCACTCACTAAAGCTCTATTCGTCGGGCTATATATTATTGGTAAATTTCTAGGGCAACAAAATAAAGCTCTTTTGTTATCAGTAGAGAAGACAGTAGTATCCCTAATAACTTCTTTATTTTTTTGAAAAAGGGTTTAGTATCCCTAATAACTTAGTATACATATTCCCTGATTTGATCATTTACATGTTTGCAATAACATTCTTGACATTTGCAAAAAAATTTTGAAATTCCTTATTAATTCTGATATGTCGGAATTTTGATTCTTATTCTGATGTACTACTTATGTATGGAACATTGAAGCAGATGCTCTTCTCCTACAACACTCTCTATTTGCAGTTAAATATATTTGAATAGGAATCTATAGAAGAAAAAAAAAGAGGGAAGAAAGTGAGGACCAGGAGTAATGGTTGGAAACGAGTTTTAACCGTCTAATAAGGAATCTGCATGGTTGGATGGAATCACTCCCTTTGACCATAGAAGAACCACCGAGACTCCATAAAGTAAAAAGTATCTTTGATTAAGTGAGTGATTCCAAAAACGAAAGGTGGAAACGATAACCAAGATGCAAATGGGTTTTCATAGTCAATCCTTTTCATACGCTTTTTGTTTACACCATACGTTTTCTGTTTCTCTTTTGATAGGTTATTTGTTATATTTTACTTTTTCTCAAAGTTAATAAGTACATTAAGTAATGAATTGATACAACATATAAGCTTGTTCTAAAGTGAACACTGAACTTTACGACAAAACGAAAATGATTCACTCCACCTGATCTGTTTGATTATTTCATTAGTTAGATGGAAATATTCATTGAAATGTTGATGTTAAATGATACTAAGTATAGCAATTGTTAGAAATAAGATTTTTCACTAGAAACGTGTTAACTTTCAGCATATTTAGCAATGGTGACATGGTCCATGTGGCCTCGATCGGTACATGTGGCATACTATACCACGCCAATGATATTCAAATTTGCATTTAGTAAGTCTGTCTTGGAATGGCAAAGGACGACGAAGTAAATTCGTGATTAGCTCAATTTTACCAGCACAATGATTTACTGATATGATAATATTTTTATGATGGAAAACATATATAGATTATTGGATAAGATAACATAGAAAGTAACCAAGTGGAACATCAAAAAGCATGATGGTGAATCTTACCTATACGGTTTACACACGCGACAGTCGCGTCTAATTAAGATGAAACGCACTATTCTTTGTTATATACATTTAGTGTTTGCTTTCTTCTCAAATTGTTTCTATACATTATCGCAGGGAACACATAATATCATCATCTGTTGTTATGAAATCTAATTAAATAAAATTAGTTACGGACCTAATTTTGGCGGCCAAATCACGAAGTCTAAGAGTGCTTAAAGACAACATAAAATAAAGACAACATAAAATATGCCACACGTGGCATACACCTAAACGTTCATTTTTACTGGTACGAGGAACAAAAGGAGCGAACATGGGTTGTATGATTGATTGATTGTATCTCAATGAAACGTCAATAGTAATAACTTGCAATCATTTCTTTTTACCCTGGGGTAGATTAATTAATCTCTCGCATGTTTAATTGAACAAAAATAATAAATGTCCATGCAAACATGCATCTACAGTAGATAGTTGATTGTCATTTCATTAGATGTTAGTTGATTGCAAAATCCACCTTTTCAAAATTATAGAACCATTGTAAAATTATGTGATGAGGATTATAATTGTAAATGTTTTTTTTTTGCTCGTGCAATTTTATGAGACATACAAACAAATATTGATGGCATGTGGAAATCTAAAATATTATATTAATCTTTTTTTTAAACACTTTATATTAATCCTTTTGAAATTCGCCGTGCTCATTCTTGGATTCTTTAAGACTAAAGTTCTTGCATGATGCCAGTTAATTGGAGAGTGTTTGTTCCTTTATGGTATATATATATTTTAGTAGTTTTACCACGCAATTGGAATGGTAAAAATCCAACAAGAAAAACTTTGGAACGGTAATATTCCCAAATCAAAAGACATACGTTAGAGCAATGTGTACGTAAAACAAACAACTAAACTAATCAGCTAGTTGAGTCTTGGTAATACTGTAAAATTAGATGATTGTATAAATATCTTTAATCCATATTTATTTGAATGGTTGGCTAGAAAGCTAACAGTCGATTGATGGTTTATTTTATTGGCCATGCCAGAAGGACAAATCACCAATAAGTTAAGCACAATATTATTTATATCTTCTTTGGTTTAAAGGAAAAAGAAAGCTAACATAATGACAACGATAATAATATAAAACCAAGGTTTGGCATAAAAGTTTGACACAAATATAATACACGCCAAGAGAGCATACCACATAAAATTATGGAATATTTTCCACTTTAAAAAAACTTTAGAAATATCTGAGACCATCAATATGCAATGTTCTTCTCTCTCTAATACCATGAAAACGACGACGTCCTCAACATATAACCATTGCACCCTAACCCTCTCTCTATATATAGTATGATTGGCCTCGTAGTTAAAATTCATATCGAAGAAAACTCAATTAGAGCTAACAAGAGTTGAACATCTCCTCTTGTTTCCTTCTTCATTTTCTTCGGAAATCAAATCCAAAAGAAGAAAAACAATCAAAATGGCTCTAAACATATTGGCGTTTACATTTGGAATCATGGGTAAGTATCTAATAAGCATTCATCAATACCATCAAATTAATACAAAAAAGTAAACTATACACTATATGTACTTGTCTATATTCACTCATTTATATTTGCTAATTTTAATATAAAAAAAACATTTGCTAATTTTTTTCGCTCATGTTATCTTTGTTATATGTATTTTTTTACAGGCAACATCATATCGTTCATTGTTTTCTTGGCACCAGTGTAAGCACCATCGATCTCAAACACTCACCTTCTTATTTGTTTTCTCTTTATCGTATAAATTTGTAAAAAAAATGTTCCTGGTGTACGTGAAGGCCAACTTTTGTAAGGATCTGCAAGAAAAAATCGATAGAAGGTTTTCAGTCACTTCCCTACGTGTCAGCGCTCTTTAGTGCTACGCTATGGATTTACTACGCTATGCAGAAAGATGGATCAGGCTTACTTCTGATTACCATAAACGCTGTAGGATGCTTCATCGAAACCATCTACATCATTCTCTTCATTACGTATGCTAACAAGAAAGCTAGAGTACGCCCTTGTATATACTTTTGTTACATTAGAAAATGCACTTATATAAAGTTAGCTGATGATAGTATAAACAACCGTGTAGATATCAACTTTGAAAGTTCTTGGGCTCTTGAACTTCTTGGGTTTTGCCGCTATTATCCTTGTCTGTGAGCTCTTGACCAAAGCAGCGAACCGTGAGAAGGTCCTTGGAGGAATCTGCGTCGGGTTTTCTGTTTGTGTCTTCGCAGCTCCTTTGAGCATCATGGTACGTATTGATACATACACGTATATGTTGAAAAATCCATGCTACTTCCATTGAACAATATAATATCTCTAGCTCTTTCTTTTTCTAGTATTAGCGTATCTTTGTGTTTAACATGTGAAAAGTAAAAATTAATGCAGAGAGTGGTGATACGAACAAGAAGTGTGGAGTTTATGCCCTTCTCTCTATCATTGTTTCTTACACTCAGCGCCATTACGTGGCTCTTCTACGGTCTTGCTATCAAAGACTTCTACGTTGCAGTGAGTCTTCTTTCTTATGATATTAAATCTCTACTAAGTATATAATAATGGACAACGCAACATAGTATACTATATTAATAATGTTGGTTCGTGTTTAAAGGAAAAGAGTTTCCACCACCTTTAAATTTGTGTCTCTTTTCCCCTAATTCCTTCTATATAAAGAAGGGGAATATATGATTTGAGCCGTACACTACTTTGGCTTTATGCTTACAATCATATATTATATGATTGCGTCAGAGAAACCGAGACACTTGCATTATTATTTTTCTCTTATTTGTCGGAAGTTAATGGACTTAGTACTGTTCTCAACAAATTAATGGGATTTACTGATGAGATTACTCTTTTGATTATAGCTTCCAAACATTATGGGTGCGTTTCTTGGAGCAGTTCAAATGATTCTCTACGTCATATACAAGTACTACAAAGCTCCCAAAACCGATGACACAGAGAAACCCAAAACGGTGCCGGATCACACAATCGATATGGTCAAGCTTGCATCAACTCCAGTTTCCGGCGAGTTGGCGGTTCATCCTCAAACTCATGGTGGTGATGATTCAGAGGGTCAGGTGGAAAAGAAAGTGTCAAACCAAATCCAAACCTAAGTAGTTTTTTTACTAGTGATTTTATCAATGATGTACTGTTGAGTTGTGTTTCACTAGATTGTACTTTGTCGCTTTGTTTTTTTT
>JABAYD010007393.1:0-15734 GCA_014822095.1 Diplotaxis tenuifolia | reverse complement strand
GTGTATCATCAATGTGCTATTAGTTACAATTTTCTAAAATTTTAAACAAAAAAGTATAGAAATAGTTAACATTATAAAATGTATATTACTTATTTTTTATAAAACATTTAAATCTATTTTGGTCATTTTTATTTTTAAATTTTATATTTATGACAAAAAAAATTTAGATATATATATATATATTTTTTTTAAAAAAAAAACTTAGCTTATTTTTTAGGTATATCTTAAGGAAATTTCCTTTGTTTTTTGTTCACCTGATTATTTAGCATTCGATATGTATCCTACTACTTTTCTTACTCTTTTTCTCACTTTCCTTTTTAATATTATAGTTCCTTGGTTTTAATCATTCTTATAACTGTAATTAAAATGACTTTGTAATTAATGTAAAAGTCATTACATAAGTAAGACTATACTAATGTTTTCCGGACTCTTGTAGAATTGTATATGCCCACGTCAAATATTCTTGGAATCTGAATGCAAGGTTAAATCTTAGCCTTTGTGACTCACGTCTCCGATTTATATATGACATTGCAACATTGATGTTCTCACTATAAGCACTAACATATCATCCATTTATTTTGCTGATGCCGAAGATAATTAAGTGATTGAATAACGACATATGAAAACGGGTGTAAACATACATTTGTAAAGAAATATTATCATTTGTTGATTACCAAAAAAAAAACATTATCATTTGTTAATCTTATTTTATTCCATTGCTATGTTACGTATTGTTTGTTTTCCACATGCATGCTTGTTCCAACATAAATGGACCCTTCCTCTCAGTAACAATTGACAATGAAGGTATTAAATATAAAACCAACCAATTTATACTATTTTGTATGTCTTCATATGAATCTTCATATTTATATATGAAACAGACTCAACCAAAAACAGTAAGAATTAAAAGTCAATAGACAATGCAATTGTATGGAATTTTATAACTTTAAAACTCTTTTACAACTCTGAATCGAACTATTTCACCTTGAGAGTTGAGCTTTTACGTGTTTAACTATCTATTCCGCATACACATACATGTTATGACATGAAATTGACAAAAATCATACTCCCACCACAAGCAAATAATCTCATCAGCTGCACCTACGGCCACGACCTGTGCTCTCTCTACCCTCACATCTTGGCTCTTCCAATTTTTTTTTAAAAACATTGGGATTGACTGAAGAGAAGCAATCACTATCACCCATCAAACAGACCTTCATATCATTTGTAGAAAGAGAAAAATGTAAGAATCCTCCATCTCTCGCTCTTCTCATTTCATTCATCAAGATATCAAAACCATCATCAGATCAATACTTATGATGTCAAAAAAAAAAAAAAAATCAATACTTATGGGTCTTGACACTATCAAGGCCATCTGATTGCACACGAACATATCTTAAGTCTTTGGTTTGGTTATTTGGAAGCAGCACCCAAACAAAGTTGGTTCAACAAGTTCGCTAATATTCATTTCTTTCCCGAGCATAATACTCTGAAATTTCCACCTTGCTTGAGTATTGCCAGTAAATTTTATAATCGTTTTATAGAGAGAGAGGAGCCACATTTTCAGTAGTCAAACATTGGATTTGGAAATATCAATATCTTGATGGTAGTAAATTAAGAAGAAATTAATTTAGTAGTTTGATCGATTGTGAGTGCAAAGACATTTGATGTGCACGTAAATAAACGGTAAGATATTTTATCTTTTAAGGTGAGGCGAGGTGTTAGGCAGGGAAATGCTTAGATGTCATTATTCATTACATAATAGTCTTTTTTTTTGTTCTTATAGATATTTCTATTTATTTTAAATTTTATAACATACTTTTTTATTGGGAAAATTCCTGAAAAAATACACGAACTTAATTTCCTTTGCTGATTTAATACACGAACTTTTTGCGTTGGCTGAATAATACATGGACTAATTTTCGTTACCCAAAATATACATGAACTTTCGAAATTCTTTGGTTTCACACTGCATTAAAAACCCCATTCGATTCAGAACAAACCCTAATTTTATTTCTCCCCCAAATTGAAAACCCTAATTTAGTTCTCCTCCTTTTCTCCAGAGAAAAACCTACGATGGCAAAGAGTGAAGGCTCGAGTTCAGGAGCATCCTCCTCCTACAAGAAGAAGTACGATGGTCCCTTATGTCACTGCAAGAAGAAAACGAGTATGGCAAAGGCGTGGACTGATGACAATCCCGGTCGAAGGTTTTGGCTGTGTGATTCTCATGGATTCATGACTTGGTTTGATAAAGAGGAGCAAAATGGATGGCAGAAACAGAGTTTACTGGAGGCTAGAGACGTGATGCATCGTCAGAGAGAAGAAATCAAAGATCTTAAACAGGCGCTTAGGATTGCTTCTCAACAAGCTACGGCTGGAGATTCAACTGCATTGTTGTTGGAAGAAGGAGACATGCTCGCAGAGGAGAAGAAAAAGCTTGAAATTGCACTTATTGCATCGTCTGAAAAGGAGAAATTGCTGAGGCAATTCGTTGTTCTCTCGTGGGGAGGCTTCATTGTCATCACAACCATCATCGTTGTTGGAATGTTGAAGAAGTAGTGTCTTCTAAAACGTGGAAATTGTACTGTGGTTTGTCTCTTTTGTTGTCATGAATATGATGTATGTTTTTGTTTCAATTTGTGTCTTGCTCTGTATTTTTGGTGGATGTGTGTTGGTTTGTAGTTGCATCCTTATTATCAATGAAGTGCTAGTTGTTATATTTTGTGTCTTCTTCATAGTTTTTAGCAGTGAAAAAGAGACAAAGAGCATAACATTCAACCAAAAGAACATTATCTTATAGAATAACATAGCCAAAAGAACATCATCCTAAATAGTTATAGCAGTCAGAACATCATCATATATAGTAGCAATAAAAAAGAGATAGATCCTAAGAGTCTTCAGGTTGTTGTTGAGAACCTTGTGGATTATGATCAACAGCAGTAGGTCCCCATGCATCAAAGAAACGGCCAGAGTAAGGACCAATATAGCAACAAGACTCTCTTGGAACAGCAAGTTCACGTCCGCGACCACGCCCTCTCCCTCGTCCCCGGGGACGGCCACGGCCTCTAGCAGTTGGAGCAGTGGAAGGTTGTGGAGCAATTGAAGGGTGTGGATCAACACAAAGCTGTGTGGTGACCGGATTTGGTGTGGACTGGCTTTGAGCATTCCTCCTCCTCTTCGGTGCATTTTGAATGCTCCAAGGATCATCCTTATTAAGAAAATCATATATGAATACATATGCTTCAACAAACACATAATATAAGCAAATGAACTAGTAACAAGCTTGTAACTAACCTGAGTCTTTTTTGGTCGTCCTCTTTTGCGTTTAGGTAGTTCTGGAACAGCTTGTAGAGTACAAGTTCCACAATTATGACCGATTTGCTTACAGTTGCTACATGTCATCCTTCTTCCTTCTCTTGTAACCTTTGTTGGATTTGTCTTTGACTCATGTGCCTCTTTAATCCTATCAAGATTTTTCGGACGTCCAGGCATTCTCCTTTTTTCAGGAATCTCTATAGCTTCTTTACCTGTCTTCTCCCACAACCTCTCTCCGTTGACAGGTTTTATGTTGTTTTCGTAGGTTTCTTGCCACCTTGATGTCAGATAGTAAGGATCAACATAGCTACAAAGTACAAAGAGAGAGAGCGAATTAGAATCTATATAATGCTAAGATATGAGAAGAGGGCATGGTGCTTACTCTTCAGGCTCTTTGTTATGCTCATTTATGACATAAATGGCATGCTGGCAAGGTATCCCAGTGATGTCCCATTGATTACAAGCACAATGCTTTTCTGGAAGATACACCAAGTAGCTACAATCGAACTCAGTGACTTCATATAAACTTTCACTACTCTTAATAACGGTGCAATGGTTACTTGCTTTGCGGTTTTGCTCAAAAATCTCCATGATGTTTGGTGGAAACTGAGTCGAACAACCCATGGTTTTCTCACGCCTTCGAGAGTTACGCTTCGTTGCAAGTCTCCTAATCTCCTCAAGCATGTTAATAAGCGGCAACTTGCGAGCATCTTTGATGGTTCTGTTGAAACTTTCAGACAGATTGTTACACACATCCTCGCATCTAGCATGTGGCCTGAAAAACGCTCTACATCATGTCTTCGGTTCTGTTTTCAGCAAGTCCTCATGTGCCTTAGCGTCGAACACTTCTAAAGCATGTAAATTGTACTGATAATCACCATTAGTGAAGCTATACGCAATTGCCCAGAAATAATCTTCATACTCTGACGCACCATAAACCTTCCTCCAATTTGCAAATATGTGTCTTGCACAATGTCTATGCTCTGCCTCGGGCAGAAGGTCTGAAACAGCATTTATCAAACCATTCTGTTTGTCAGATATGACAGTGACTCCGTTTCCTAACCCCAAATCCAAATCAGCCTTCAACTTATCAACAAACCAATCCCATGAGGCATTATCTTCCACTCTAACTATTGCCCACGCTACAGGATAAATCCTATTATCCGCATCTCGTCCAACAGCTGCAAGAATCTCACCCTTTAACTCCCATTTCATAAATGCCCCATCGAGTCCTATAATAGGCCGACAACAACTCTTCCAAGTGTTCCTAAGATTCTCAAAACAAATGTAGAATCTGTCAAAGACAACCTTACCATCGTCACGAGGAATAGTCACAATCTCAGTCTTCGTATTCTCATTAGAACGACGAAGCTCCCTCTCATAATCCCACAGTTTGGCGAATTGTTCTCTCTGAGTTTGTATTACCAAGTCTAGAGCCATTCTTCTGGCTTTCACGCAAATCCACTTAGAAACTGAGAGACTGTACCTCATCATTATCTCATCCTTGATGTCAGTCCACTTAATACCAGGCCGTCTTCTTGCTTCATCCTTGTACAACCTTGCAATTGTACCCTGCTTCAACATCCTTGCTTTGCTACTCTTCAAATGGTCATGTTCATCAACATACGATTTCACCATCCACTTCCCCTTTGGCTTCTCAACTGAGCAATAAATCTTCCACTTGCATTTTTCTTTTGTGCAAATGGCTCCCAACTTGGTTTTCTCCCATCTACAGAACTTCACATCGTAATTTGTCTTCAGAACATACCGTAACAGCTGGTCTTTGAAGTCTTCTCCACTCCTGAATGTCTGCATTAACCACAGGTAAGGAGGTTTCTCATTGCTGTATCTTGTTGTCGAGATGTGTTTTTCCTGTCGGTTAAAGTCTTCCCATTCATCGTCAGTGTCAGGAGCAGGAGTGGGACGCTCACCATCCCTTAGCTGTCTCTCATCTTCTTCGTCTTCATCATTCGCTCCACCTCTAATTTCCTCATCATCATTAGCTTCACCTTCCACATCATCATCACGCATATCCCCAAAGAGTGATTGAAATGGAATATCATCTCCTCCGTCTTCGATGATTTCTTCCTCTATATCATCAACATCATTTGATTGTTCTCCAATGTTTTGACCTTCATCATCTATGTCATCTTCACCTTTATCTTCATCACTTCTGCCTTCTTCACCTCTTTCTTCTTCACCTTTCTCTTCTTCACGTCTGTCTTGTTCACGTCTTACTTCTTCATCTGTTGCTTCTTCACAACATATATCTCAACCCCACCCCCACCTACTTTCAAAGTTTGAGTACACATTTGACAAATTACAGCATCTGAAGTGAGTTCTGCAATCACTTTCACCGACTCCATAGTCTCTTAAGGAAGCTTGTACCAAACATGTTTCACAGCCCCACTGAATCCATTGTCTTCACAGAACCCTTCAAACATTGACCATGTCATGTAATCTGGATCGATTACAATATCCTTGTTGACAAATCCTCCCCGTTAATAAAAAATGTTATCTTTTCGCTCCATTGTGCCGCCATAGTGTAGAGAAACCTTCATTACCCCTTGTTCACTACAATCAAAGTGAACAAACGGAATTAAAAAGGGTTAACAAATCTTCCCGATAGCTCAACAACGAAGAAGAAGACCACAATTTCGAAAATGAAATTACCTCATCTTCTTTATCTCTCTGGTAACATGGAGATCGAAAGAAGAAGAACACAGACTCGACAAGAAATTGGGGTTTTCGATTTGGGGGAGAAAAGAAATTAGGGTTTTCTATTTGGGGGAGAAATAAAATTAGGGTTTGTTCTTAATCGATTTGGGTTATTTAATGAAGGAAACCCGAGTTTTTAACAGTTTAAACACGTGGGAAATTAAGTTATAACGTCGTCTAACATGTCTGTTAATTAGACTTAACGGAGTTAAAAATGCAGTGTGAAACCAACGAATTTCGAAAGTTCATGTATATTTTGGGTAACGAAAATTAGTCCGTGTATTATTCAGCCAACGCAAAAAGTTCGTGTATTAAATTAGCAAAGGAAATTAAATTCGTGTATTTTTCAGGAATTTTCACCTTTTTTATTTAATTATTATTTATTGACATACTGATGTCAATAAATTAGTTGAACTGAAAATGGATTAATTTCTTTATAGGTTATTTAACGTTTTTAATTATTTGGTGTAAAATTAAAAGATAAAAAATGATAGCATTTTTAAAAGAATAATTTTAAAAGAATATTTTTGAATAAATATTATTGAAGTACCAATTTTAATATCTGAAATCAAATGTCTATAAATAAATATAAATTAGAATGTAGGGAAAATAAACATTTTATATATAAGGTTACAGAAAATAAACCCTACAAGACTTTTTTCTTTACATTAAAAAGGTTTCCAAGAATCACTAAGATAAAACACTTTCCGAAACTTATACTTCAAACAACTCAAGCACTTGAACTGGTCATGTCAACATACGACTTTCCCACAGCATGACTATACCGGTTTGATCAACAAAACACAACTACTGACTAGTAAACCGGTAAGAGATAAGAGTGGACCCGGTTTAGTTCTGGTATCATGACAGAAGCATCACAAGTACCATAGACAATCCAAAGATCACCAAACGTTTCACTCCCTCATTGAAAAGACCTGAGAGATCAAAAAGAGAATGAATACACATTTCAGATTTGTCTACCAAACCAATAAAAGTTTTATTTTTGCATATATTAAAGTCCCACATTGAGACCAAATATATGACAAATCCTCCACTCTGGAGCTAGCTTTTCGGTGTGAGCTATTCCCATTATAGCGTAACTTGAGACAGAAAAAACTTACCGGGCTGCGAGGAGGCAGCAGCAGGAAGAGCAGGGATTCTAACAGCTGCAAGTTAAGCACAAAAAGAGATTGAAAATGTCTGAAATCACGAAGCTAAATAAGATAATAAACAACATACGTTTTTTACAAGTAGAGGCTGAGGATTGAGAAGAAGAAGGCCATGGGGCTGGAATGTTGTCATTGAGATCACAAGTGAAGCTTATTCCCGTATCTTGATCGAATATTGCATCAGATGGTAAGCTTGGTAACAGACAACCTGATTCTTTTAAACCAAAAACATAAAACAAAATCTTAGAAGTTAATAAAAATGATTCTCAAGTTTATGACATGATGACTATAAAGTTAAATTCACACCTTGGCTTCCAACTGTTTGAATCCAAACCACAATGCATCATCAAAGAAACAGAAAAATAAAAACAAAACTGGTTAAATATATATACTGAAAGAAAAATAGATGTAGAAAGTGTAAAGTAAAGAACCTTGAAGAGAAAAGTCTTTGAGACTTATATGACAAGCAGTGAAGACATTCTTAGTAACGTTTAGCTTCTGAAGCTTTGTCCCAAGAGAGGTTGCACAATCCAAAGCTTGCAAGTTAGTTATAAGTGATTGCTTTTGTAAATGAGAGACATAACTCTCCATTGCATGGCAACAACTTGTTTGGTTACTCATCTCGTTGCTGCAGTTATCACTGATGTGTCTCATGTGAGGAAACACAAGAGGACAAACTGAAAAACCAATACACAACAAAAAAAAGTCAAAATATGGAATGTTAACACATCAAATGTTAAAATGTTATCACCTCTATTGATTTTGCAGTTTGCTAATCCTCTGAGAGTTTCCTTAGCCTGAGAAGGTTCAAGTTTAGTCGCTAGCCAACGGTGGACTATGTTCTTGCAATCACTGATCCTATCAGAATTATCCATCAAAGTCTCAGAAGCTTTCAAAGTTATATTTGTAGCTGCGTCGAGTATAGCGTTTCGGCAAGCTTGTTCACAACACTCCTTGACAGGATCAACTTTCTCACAAGCCAAAAGAAGCTTAGACGTATCCACCGTGCTCTCAAACGCTTCCACGTTGATCACGGGGCAGGAAGAAGCGGTGAGATTCGACGAGTGAAGCGAACATATACTCCCAAGATCGCTAGAAGCGCCTTTGCCTACCAAGATTTGCTCTAAATCCGAGAGACAGTGTTTAGATTCTGTTCTGTTTAGTGCAAGCAGACCAGTCTTTTTGCTCGATTTCCCGAGGATGATCGTTAGGGAAGCATCTAGCTGAGGGCAGCACATAACATTTGCTAATAATGGAGCAAAGACAGTCCAACAATTGTGTGAAGTTGTCTGTATCAAACCCTCGGAAGCAGTGAAATTAAGAGGGCAAAGCCCTGTAAGATATATATATATATATATATATATATATATATATATCAAAAACTTGATTAGTATAGTGTTTCTTCAGATAGATACAAAGAGAAAAATGGCCAGGTTATGAAAGATTTGAACAAACCGGATAGTTTGGGAATGGTGGTGTTGATGTAAGGAACCATAGGAGAGGGTGCAATGAAGGGAAGGAAGGGTTGTGGAGAAGTATCCGGTGATATCTCAGGTAAGAACTCCTCAGATGAACCTGTTTCAGCAACCAAACCATCACATTGTTATTTGCTAAACTATAAAAACTTCTAATAAAGAAACCTAATTTGTAAACTAGACCACCAGCATTACAGCATCTATAAACTCTAACCTAAGCAACCTAAACACTATGAAGCTCAACATATTTACAGAAAGAGTGTAACTTTACGATGACCCACCACAATAAACAAGTAGATTGTTCTAAATCAAAGCCAAATCCGTTTCGAATTAGCAACTTTCGATCAAAAATGAACCAGTCAATTAAGAAACTGATAACGCATAACCCTTTTTGCTTATAAACCCTAATTTAAGAAAGAGAATCAACACTCACATAGAGATAGTAGAAACATAAATTGAAGAACCGCGAAGAAACCTTTCGCCCTTCTCGTCATTTTTCTCCCTTCTTTGAACAGAAAAAAGACAGACAGAGAGAGAGAGATTGTGTATTGTTTGAGATTCTCTGTCTGAGAAATCACAAGAAAGAAGAAGAGAGAGTCGTATCTCTGCGGTTTGAAGAGAAAACCTTGGTGGAGAAGAAGAAGATAGACACAACAAACAAGGAAGAAGTAAACTCAGGAACAGCTGTCTTCGTCTTCACAGAAAGCGAGAGAGAGAGAGAGACCCCACAAGGTAATGAACACAGACTGTTGTTGTGTAAGAAGAGAAGGGGAGCGCTTGAGAGCATTTATTACTCCCTCCATTAAAGCTCCCACCTTTTTCTCTCTCTCTCTCGCTCTACCTAAATCTAATCTTTTTTTGCATAACCGGAGGTAAACCGAAATCTTAACCGGATTTGATCATTAATTTATCATACTCCTAGCCTAGTCTGCTCTCTACTACTGGAGTCAATGTTCATTCGTACCGAGAAATTAAATAAACAAGGCTGAACCGTTGGAAGTAATTTATTAAACCTTCAGGTTAAGACCGGTACAGACTGATCTCTGTGAGAACGCATTTATTAGAACCGTTAAGTTACAATTGGTTTCTTTGAGGCCAATCTTTATTTATATATTTTTTTTTTGATCAAAAGGCCAATATTTATTTATTGATTTGTTTCACTTTCAGAGAGTTTCGTCGTGCTGAAGAAATGGAACACTAATGACACGTGACTGTGCTTAAGGCGTAGGGTATGGGCACGTGATCGGAACCGCTGCTTCCGGTGATCAGAAGAAGCCGAGATAGTATAAAGTGGGCCTGCGGGATCTAAAGCATAATGATGGACTATAAATGGGCTTAAAATGCCCATAGAATGCGTTTTATAAATAAATGTTGAGAGGTCTCTAATCTTAAACCTTGGTATTGTTGTTTTTCGTTGCAAGAGCATCAGCATTCTTAAGAAATCCATTAATTTTCTGAAACTAATTTTTTAAATAAATTAGCTATTGCGATTTAGACAAATGTTAAATAAATCTCTCAAAAACTAGTGAAACCATCACATTGTTATGTGGCTGCACAAAAAAAAGACAATTCTCATTTAGTTTATTTTTAAGTTTTTGTCATAAAAATAACTCTAAAAAAAGAACATGAACAAACAAATCAAAATACTTTTGTACCATTTGCTTAATAAGTATTTAAATAATATATATATATATATATTTTAAAATGATATGTTTTCAGATATGGATTTTTTATTTTTTCGATTTTTATTTTTAAAAATTAGTTTCTTTTGTAAATTCAAAAATAATTTTTAAAACTATTTTTAAAATTTTTAATATTTTTTTACTATTGAATATTTTAAACCCTATCCCAAAAATCCACCGTTTAATTATAAAAAAAAAAGCTTAAGGTTAGCTAACTTTAAAAAGAGTATATTTGGCTTTTAATATAAAAAAAAAATTGGTCATTTAAAAAAAAAAGAAGAAAAAGTATTTTGTGACGCGAGAAACAATATGAACCCTAAAACAAATTGAAACCATGCAAAAGTATATTAGATATTCGTTTAGTCATGTCTTCTATTGCTAATGGTTGGAGGTAATGAATAAATCTGAGAAAACAACCAAACAACATTAATAACTAAATTTTGACTCGCGTTTTTCAAGCACATATAATTTTTATAATTAAGAATTTATATAATTTATTTTTATTTTTATTTAAAGTATGTTTTGGTATAAAATAAATAATCCAAAATTTGTGATGATAGTTGTTTTGCATTAATTTTTAGTTTCTGTTTTTTTAGATTTGTTTTTTTTTTAACTTTCTATTTTTTATTTTCAACTGTTGGTTATGGTTTTTAATTTTTAGATCTGCTAAGTTAGTTTCAACTGATATTACCAATAAATAAATCTCAAATAATCAAGCATCTAATTTAAAATTAAAAAGATGACAATTTTTTTTTAAAAAAAACAACAATTTATTTTATAAATAAACAAAACAAAAATATAACCCGCACTTTTAGCTATTGGTTTTGGTTTTTAGTTTTTAGATTTAGTTTTTGGTTTTGCTTTACATTTAATTTTTTAAAAAAATAAGACAATATTTTTTAAAAATTTGCAACAGTTTATTTTGTAAATAAACAAAAACAAAAATATAACCCGCACTTTTAGCTATTGGTTTTGGTTTTTAGTTTTTAGATTTAGTTTTTGTTTTTTCTTACATTTAATTTTTTTTTTAAAACAATCAGTAAATTATTTAATAAAAATAAAATAACGGTATATTACGATTTCCAAAATCTATTGGTTTTATATAATTATTATATTTCCATATTTGTTAAGGAATTGTTAACATATGAAACATATTGGTTTCATATCATTAGTAAATTTCCATAATTTATATAATTAGTAAATTTTCATAGTTCATATTTTGATGATATCTAAATATGCATATTAATCATGTTGGTTTAATTTAAGTAATACTGTTCGAATCAATTATATATCATATATTATTTGTAACATTCTAACAAGAGTCCAAATTTAAATGACAACTTGTATTAGTAGATAAAAAGATTACGTTTAAATAGAGTAGATAATTTCTATATCAATATACGAAGGAAAGTAAATAAGAAGTTATCATACTATTTCATTTTTTTCTTTTAGAATGATTGGATTTTTATTTTATTATGGCAGTTGAGATTCTGATTCTTTTTCAGACATACATAGACATGTATGGTTACGAGTGAGCTCAGATCTTGTCATCCTTTCTCTGGTTTTTATAAATTTAATTTTACAGCCTTATATTTCTTTTGTTTCACCTTCCCATCTCATGAGCTGTTTAAACAAAAATAATACATTGAATTCTTAAAATCAATATATTAAAATTTTGATAAAGGAATTATTTCATACTTTTATATATGTACTATTTTGTTTAATATATAAAAACACGTCAAGATCTGGTTGGAATATCGATTCTTCATTCTGAGCTCTAATTTTAAGAGAAAATGTTGTTTTTAAAGAAAAAAGGTTGTTAAGACAAGGATTTCTTTGTGTAGCATCGACTAAATTTTTCAAAACTAAGAATACAGAAAATAAATTACTTCTAAAATATATAAATCATTTAGAAAAATTTCCAGAACTAATACAAAAATTAGATTATGTGAAGTTTTCCAAAAGCTGAGTCAAGTGTGTGGGGGTGAAGTAGCTTTTTCAGTTTGTATTGGTTTAGCTTTAGTTGGACTTGGCTTTAGTCATTTGTCTCTCTTGGTTTTGAGTAGAACGAAGCTTACAATCCAAGTAGGAAACGATTTTCTTAGTGATTTCCGGGAACATGAATTTGATCGCACAAACTATTGCTCTCAACCATGAACTAACTCGCACAAATCAGACATAAACTTAATTTTTTTCGCTCAGAGAATCGACTTCTCCAACTATATATCTAAACTATATAGTGCTAGCTAGGATTTGATGGATTGAAACTAAAAGTCTAAAAACCCTCATGCCAGGTTTAAACTTCATTTAATCTCACCACTGAAATGTTTTCAATATGATACCGAGGAATCAAATTGTTGAGAATACCGATCGGTCTCATGTCATGTGGGTTCCAACTTTGTTGGATGGCTTCTACTTTTATTCTCAAAGATGTTATTTTATTAATTTAGTGGTATACTCTTTACTAGAAAATTATTTGGATTCCAACTTGTAATCACAAAGTTTGTTTGTTTTATGGCTGGCTAATGATCGATGGAATCCACAGATCCAATCTTGGCCGGCCTTACGTCTAGGCTTTGCACATGGCCAAATGCCAATCATTTTATAAAAAAAAAATATTCCCTTTAATCAAGTCAGACTATTCCGAATGTTATTTGTACTGTATGCCAGTTAAATGTAAAAGGGATAAAACAAATCATACATAGTCGAACAACGTCTTAATATTATTAAAACTCTTCGTCTAATACGATGATGATAGATAATAGTTGCTATCACCAGCTAAACACAGATTCTGGACAAGCGTTCAAAAAAAAATGAATTGTTCTACGAGTCTACGGGCCACTATTTTATACTTACTCGCCTAATAAATAGGTAAGAACAGGCTTGTACAAGCTTAATCAATGAAAATTAAAGGAGAATGATTCATCCACCGAGCTAAACTGGTGGGATTAGTGAGCTTTCTTTGGCCATCTTACTAGCAAACGCTGTAATAAGGGATTTGCATACAATACTTTAATATTGTCATAAGGGATTCTCTGTTCTCACTTAATATAATTAGGCATTAAATTATTAAAGTGCTTGAGAAATAATATGATGGTATCATCGACGTTAAAGTAAAATTATTGACCGTCAATGAAAATTTATACCTTCATTCACATGTAACTATTTTTAGGTCACTTAAAAGACTTTATAGAGGATGTGAACTCTCTTTATTTGTTGCAAAGTTGCACCCACCTGTGTACTTTAAACTACGACGAATAATGAATAAGAAACAATTTTAAAAATAAATAGGAAGCAAAGCAGTAAAGAATGAAGATTTTCAAATGTATCGATGAAGTAAACAAAACTTTAAAAAGAAAAAAAAAACAGGTAGTTTTGTTTGAATATAGATATACATAAAACCAAATATTCATGGTCGGCCCTGAAATTTTAGGGGCCTATACCGAGTTCTATGTAAAAAAAAAACAGTCGGGAGTCTAAGAATTTTTTTGGAAGCTTATTCTCATGTAATTTTTTAAAAAAATTTTGGAGGCCTGAGACAAATAAAACATTGTCTAGGGCCGGCCCTGTTCATCAATACAATCTACATGCATATGATCAATTCAAATGTTCGGTACGACTAGAAACAAAACAAGAATTGGGTCGTTTACACTTTTTTTTTCACTAATTGATTGGATACAAAGAAGGTTCTAAGGAACCATACAACATAGGAAGCACTAAACAAAAATCATACCAAAAAGATTACCGAAAGAAATGTTTGAGCCAAAGAGGAAAGCTTGATGCAATGTAGGATTGATATAGTTTCAAATCCAAGACACTATTGACTATCAAGAAAGATGATTTTAGGGCTGATCTTGACTGAGTTTCCACTTTTCATTCGGTAAGATAATAAAGAATAGAAAGGATCTTGGAAGAGTGATAACGCAAGGCAGGCCAAGCTGAAGGTTTTGAAAGAGAGCAGACAAAATCATTGTCATCACTAGATAAAATGATGAAATCGTAATGTAGAGAAGTCATACTCTCAATAGCCCAAAGCCAACTTTCAAGAGAGGCATCCGATTTAGTATGGACTTGCGTAAAAGATCTTCTACCATGAAGAAGTACTTTGCCAGAAGAGTTCCTGAGGATCCAAGCTGCTCCACATTCAAGGGTGGATTTGTTCCAAGCCGATCCTATATCACATTTTAGCCAAGAGTTGGGTGGAGGTTTCCATCCAAAATTATTATTATTTTTTTCCTTTCAAGGTATATAGCTTGGTTTTGAATATCTAGGTCTTTGATAAGGAACCAATGGTTGACTTGTTGGTAGACAGACGTTGCGAAGCTTTGATCTACACAGAGGTTACCCTTGAAGAGGAGGTTATTCCTATTCTTCCAAATTGACCAAAGAATCCAAGGACCACTTCTTCTGATCTCTAAAGGAATATGTTGATTTTTCTCTATCTGAAGAACATAGAAAATGTTGGAGTAGATAGATGAGGGATCAAAACCTTTCTCACGAAAAGAAAAATTGCAAAGAGCCCAAGACTTTCTTGCCACGGTACATGTGAAAAGGACATGATTCGTTGATTCACCATCCATACCACAAACTTGACAACGAGGATCCAATTTCATGCCTCTATTAGTGAGATGATCAGCTACCGGGATGGCTCCACTGATCACTTTCCATAAGAAAATCTTGATTTTTGGTTCTGTTTTGAGTCTCCAAATGCGCTGCTTTATTCCATTTAGAGAAGGTTGAGCATGATTTGAGACAAAAGCATCAGAAAGGGCTTCCTTTTCCGCTAGCCTGTAACATGATTTAACGGTATAGACACCTGATCTTGTGTGATTCCAACAATAAAAATCAGGAGAAGAGAAAACTGGTTTAATCTTTAGGATTAAATTAATGTCTTCCGGAAAAAAACAGAGATTCCACGGGTCATTTACACTTATTACACGCATATTTGTTGAAAACAATTAAAATATCTTCACAAATCAAATGGTTTCAAAATAATTTTTTGGTATTTGCAATTTAATACAACCAAGAACTGTGAGGATAAAAATTATAAATAAATATACAATAATGCTAATACCCTTTGAACTGTGAGGACTTTTTATTGTGGGACATTGAGTGATAACAACACACTGACCGTTTCATCTCACAAAAAGACAAGTATACTGACACTAAAAAATCACAATAAAAAGCATACCCTTAGACCATCATTATTGGTCATTCTAAGCAAAGTCCTTAGCATTTTGGACATTAAAATTAAATCAAAAAAGACTAAAACACTTGCAAACGCCCCTTAATTAACGACGAAAGCCTTGGTCCTTATTACTCTCCAAAGGGGCACGTGGCAGCTGCGGGAGAGGGGTTCGATAATTTCAAGTTGA
>JABAYD010007392.1:0-20444 GCA_014822095.1 Diplotaxis tenuifolia | reverse complement strand
AGATAAAACAATGCAACAATGCAAGATATCAATGAGCTGAGGCATGTGAGGCAGGCTGCTGAATTCCTACAGGTATAACTCCTAGCCAATGCTATGCCAATCTTATATATGTTTCCATTACATTGTTTGGCTATGCGAGCTTTGTTTGCTTTGACTATCTCTTCAGGTTATTCATCAAAAGAAGGACATGACCTTAGAGGAAATAACAAGAGAATTGTGTCCGGTATCACTCTCTTTAGAACCTCTACTGTAATTTCCCACGTGGCTGTTGAACATTGAAGTTGCTTTTTTGTATGGTTCAGGAGTTAAGTATGAAGCAGCTATTCCGAATCAGCACAATGTACTGGGATGACAAATATGGCATGCATGGTGTTTCTCCAGATGTATGTGTCACTCAATTGTAAATAATTAACCTTTTGATTTGTATAGATATGTAATAGTTTTCTTTTCTCAAAACCCCTAGATTATTGCAAAAATGAAAATTATGATGGCTGATGACTCGAGCGATGCCATAAGCGGATCTTTCACGTTGGACGAGGACTCGAGGTAACTGCAAACTCTCTTTTTCTGGTCAAATCTCCTTTTTGTACTCTTTGCCATTTTTCTCAAGTAACCGCGAGGGCACCAATAAAATACGCAGCATTCAATTCACGGTGGAGGATATGACAAAGTCGATGCAACAATTGGATGTAAACAATATTGAATCTCCTCAGCTGATCCGAGAAAGTCCAGGCTTCAGCTTCTTATTCACCCGTCAAGATTCATCATAAAATGTTAAATGGCATAGGTGGTGCCCGGAGGAGTTTGTATACATCTCTTTCTTAATGTCATTATAGTTATTTATTTTGCTGGTTTGGATGTCGTTGCAAACTTGCAATTAAGGAATTATAGTTTGGTTTTGTACCCAAAGCAACATAAAGCTTCTTCTAAAATTTCTAATACCGTCTAGGTCACAGAACTCAGTTCAAGGAAAATATAGAAAGGATCTTTATTCCAACCATGGAGGATCTTTGGAGTATACAACATGGTTGAAAACATCATATATTTTTCTCTATGGTTACGTAGATATCTCAAAATCCTTTTTTTTTTGTTAAAGGGTTTATCTCAAAATCCTTTTCCCACCTTGAAATCATAGATTTTTCTCTATGGTTCCAAAATCTTTCCCACTAGCTCTTCAAGTGGCTCCAGCTCTACTTCATTACTCTCTGCATGTTGTAAAATTAAAAAAACTCACGTCCCAAGGAAAATAAAAATGTTCCAGAGAAGATTCACCAAGTCAAAGATATGAAGAGAACAAGATGCTTGAAGCAAGTGTTGAGATGGATAGTTTTTCAACCACATGATCACTGATTCTCAGTCCACTGGCATTGCTCCATTATGGATGATGCTTCCTCTTCTTTGGTCGAAATGTAGTCCTCTGATTTACACTAAAAGACAGTAAGTATGATCCATCATCTTAATAGAGCCTATAAAGGCATGTGTTCCAAATTATGTCCCAACGACAAACTGTAATTACACTTGGGAAACCACATGTTAATACAAAAAACTGAGAGAATTTAAATGAGAAAAATATATAAACTGCAGAACATTCATGGTTACAGAGAGAGTATGCTTTGAAGAATTAATCTAAAAAATATTGCTCAACTTAAAAATCGATGAAACAATAGACCAAGTATATCCAAACTACAATGAAACATTTGTAACTATCATAAGTTACCTGACTGCTTTCTAATGGCTGGGTGCTACTGATGGCGATATTCAGGTGCTGGATTCTCATAAGACTCATGCGTGCATATAAGACACACACACATACAAGGTGTGGCATCATGTATGGTTTTGATACATTTGGAAATAAATATGTCCTAAAACAAAAGAACTGATATTTTCATACTGTTACTTTAAATAATTCGTATTTCCTGAAATACAAGATATATATGTGTATAATCTTGGTCTTTTTTTTTGTCACGCGGGGAAATCTCACACTCAGGAATCTCTGAAAGTGGAGTCGAACCCCGGTGCCTTGGTTGCCACTTAGCCACTGAACTAGTGCTGATGCGGCAATCTTGGTCTTCTATTAAAGAAAACGCTGATTAATCTAATTTTATAATTAAAATGAAGAAAATTATGAAAATCTTAGGGTGTGACGTATAGCTACACCTTGTATTTGTATCCTTTAATTTTTTTTATCCTTTAAAAACTTTTTATAACTTTTACTCTATTTTACTCTCTTATCTACTCTAAGTTACTCTATTTAAGTTATTTTCATTTAATCTAATGTTTGCCAATCACACTCTTAGAAGACACATAAAAATGTGCAAGTAAAAATTCTATAAATTAATAATGTTTGAGATTTTGATATTTTATTTGTTTACAGAGTTGTTAATTACAGAAAATTTTATTTTTAGATTTATAGATTTTAATGTACAAATATGAAGAATATTGTTTATTAATTTATCATATTTCTTATTTTTCTAGTATTAATGTATATTGTTTTCAACTTTAGAAAAAGGGAAATTTTATAATCTTAATCATTTTATTTATACACACACAACTATTATCCGGTCACACAACTATTATCCTGTACCTGAAATAATTTACTGTAGGTAGTAGGTACTACTTTCTACAACACTCGCTGTCAAAGAGTTACCGCGAAATCTCTAGTGTCGACCCCACTGTTCTCAGAGCTTTTCTTTATCTCGTGTCGGAAAATCTATCTGAGAACAAATCACAGCCGCTTATTTTCCACGTGCATTAAAGAAACATGCATACATAATTACCATACTACCCTCTTCCAGACACTCCTTAAACCTCTCCGGTCGCTCGGTATATTTGTCAACGTCAACAAAAATGTATACATGCAAACTTTTCTACAATATTTTATAAAACAAAAGATGTGCATCTTCACGATGACCAAGACTCTGAAGTAACCAGTGTGGTGTTGAAGTCTCCGTCCTTTTTTCCTACAGTATAATATATTAATATAGTATCTTTTTCATCTTTATTTACCTCTATTGCCCTTGGATCATGTAATAGTAAATCTTCGCTCTGTACTGCAGACTCCGGACTCGTTTCATTTTCCAAGGTCACTCTCACTGACTCTGTTCTTCGATCATCGCTTGCATTTCTTGACTTCTCAATCCCAGTTTTGTTTGTCTCTCTTGTGTTAGTTTTGTGCTTTATGATTTATCATTTTAGGTGATAATCATTATGATCGTTTGCTTTCGTATCATACTCAAATTATCACCTTTGCTTGTTCTTATTTTTTTTGTTAGATGTGTGGATTTTGTTGATCACAAGGGGGATTGTTACTATTTAATTTCTTTTTTTTTTAACTTTTTTAGTGGCAATGTGATTTCAGTGTTTGCTCCTCTTTTCTAGGGGAAATATATGAGTTTTGTTTTTTACCTAAGAAAAAATATTTATGAACACTTGTGGACTTTTCAGATGGTGTCGGTTTGGTTAGATCATTGGTGACGGAAGGGATGATCAAATTTTCTTGTAGTTACAGAGTTACTGTTTTTTTGTGCATATGAGACCAATTTTTTTTGGTGTGGTAGAAACATTTAAATAATAAGCTCGCAATAGACTCAATTTGTGGTGGAGAAAATGGATATATTACAAACCTAAAACCAGACTCTCTCTATTCTGCCTTATGAGTGTTCTCGTACTATTTTTTTTTTCAAATGCATGACTAGGAAGGAGGTTGGCCAGTTCTGTGGCAAACCCGAATGGAAAATTACATAGACATAGGTCCAAAAAAAATTAAACTTCCAAATTTGTAAAAAACAAAATTTAGTTAAAATTATTAATAAATGTCTATGGCCTCCTAAATTATTTTAAATTCACTCTTCTTCCAACAAGATTTGAGTATATCACTTCTTAAACATCTACTAAATAATCTAAAATTTTAACCACTAGGCCAACTCTTCATTGGTTTCTAGTTATAACTTGAGAGATCTTACTTTTCTTACCATCACAGGATCCTCAGGTACTAATGCGTTTGGTTAACTGATCCAAAACATATTAAAAAATGAAAAGAAGACGTTTCTACGATCTCAGGCATCCATTTGATCCATACCGTAAGTGTTGCTTTATAAAATGCTCATCAAATAGTTATAAAGTGTGGATTGGATTACTTTGAATAATGGTGAGATATTTTCTGAATGTGTAGCTTTCGAGATCTTCTCATCTGATACATGGAAGCCTGTGGAATACATAACGATCAAACATGGAAAGATGACAGTACCTCTGTTAGAGAACGGTTATATATTAGAAGATGTACGTCCCTTCCAAAGACTTCGTCTCAGATCAAGAAAGGCCACTCTTAACGACTGTACATGTTTCCTCCGGCCTGGTATCGATGTTTGTATCCTCTATCCTCTCCATGAAGATGACTTGGAACCGGTAGATACATGTAACTTTGAAAATACTCTAACCAAAATATTATTTCAGCTCAATGTATAATCTGTTTCTTTCTTAAAAAGGCTTGGATCGATGCAAGGATTGTTTCTATAGAGAGGAAGCCTCACGTATCTGAATGCACATGCAAGATCTACGTAAGAATCTACATAGACCAAGGCTGCATTGGAATGGAGGGACAAAGAATCAACAGAGAGTCCGTAATCATCGGTCTTAACCAAATCTCCATCCTCCAAAAGTTTTACAAGGAACAAAGAAGTGATCAGTTCTACAGGTGGAAGTTCTCCGAAGACTGTACCACGCTGATGAAAACAAGACTCTCCTTAGGAAACTTCTTGCCGGATCTTTCGTGGTTGCTTGTTACTTCGGTAATGAAAAACCTTGTGTTCCACGTAAGGACAGTGCAGAACAAGATGGTTTATCAGATTGTAACGGAGGAAGCCTCCTCTAGCAGTTCTTTGAGCTCTATGAATATTACAGTGGAAGATGGTGTCTCTTTATCCAAGGTGGTTAAGTCTAATCCAATGGATATAGTAGATCTTGAAGTGAACCAAGAAACAGAACTCTACTCGGAAGAAGATGAGGTGGTGGAGCTGCGTCGGTCCAAGAGAAGAGTTGTTAAACCGGATAGGTATACCGGGTCTGATATTCAGATAGATACAATTGATGGTTGGGTGCGGATGATGCCATACCGGTTTGAAAAATTGGCTGTAGTTAGTATGGATGATGAGGACTATGATGAAGAAGATAGTGGCCATGAGGATGATGATGATGATGATAATGATACTCAAATTGATTTGGTCAAGAAAAAAAGAACTAAGTCTCTTAAAGTGAAACCAAAACGTAGACAAGGAGAGATAATTATGGTAAAGAACAAGAAGAGAGGAACACAAAGGAAGTCTAAGCTGACTGTGATGCCTTTCACTCCTGTGTTTGATCCTATACCGTTGGAACAGTTTGGTCTTAATGCTAATACATTAAACCGAGGTGGCAGTTTCTCAAGAAACAACTACTTTGATGAGATTGAGAACTATGGAAGCAAGTCTAAGAAGTATGGTAAGAAAACAACTGAAATGGAAGAGATGATGGAGTCTGATCTATGTTGGAAAGGTCCTAACCATGTGGTGAGGTCGGTTCAAACAAGAGTAACCCGATCATCTTCATTACGGTCAGCTGCTCGAAAGAATGAGAGTTCTGATGAACGAAGAGTGTATAAGAAAGTAACGTTAAGCGCAGGTGCATATAACAAGCTGATAGATGCATACATGAGCAACATTGATTCAGCAATAGCTTCCAAGAACGAGCCGGCTAGTGTTGTTGACCAATGGGAGGAGTTAAAGAAGACAAACTTCGCTTCTAAACCACACGGATGGGTGATGGAAGGAGATTCGAGTGAAGATGGTGAGGGAGAGACGTCAGAGAATGATATGTTATGGAGAGAAATGGAACTTTGCTTGGCTTCTTCTTACATTCTTGATGACAATGAGGTATTATTATATGATTCTCTTCCAAATATGGTTCTCTTATCTTGAAACTATATTATATACAATGTTAATAATGTAGGTCAGAGTGGACAATGAGGCTTTTGAAAAGGCTAAAAGTGGCTGTGAACATGATTATATGCTGGATGAAGAGATTGGGATGTGTTGTAGGTTATGTGGTCATGTGGGAAGTGAGATCAAACATTTTTCTGCACCTTTTGTAAGTGAAACTCCACACAACTTTACAAGCATATTATGTTACTTAGTTCTATACTCCATCCATTTCATAATAAATGTAGTTTAAGGTTTTTCTGTATACAAATTGAGAAAACTAGCAATTTTTCTGTTTTATCCCTGCTTAATACATTATTTTGTTTAATTTTTGTTACTTAATGAATTAAATATAAGGATAAAACTAGAATTTTTTTTTATATATGTATTGGAAATGTAAAACAGACACTTATAATGAAATATAATTTAAATACTAAAACTACACTTGATATGAAATGGATGGACTAAATGATTGTGTTTCATGGTTTGGCTTTGAATAGGCTGACCATAAGAAGTGGACTATACAGACCAAGAAGATAGAAGAAGATGACATAAAGACCAAACTGATCCACAAAGAAACCACAAGCAAAGCTTTCACTATGTCAAATGAGTCTTCTGAGATGCTTACAGCTGAAGAAAGTGACAACGTTTGGGCACTAATACCTAACCTTAAGAGAAAGCTACACATGCATCAACGACGAGCTTTCGAGTTTCTCTGGAGAAACCTAGCAGGATCTGTGGAGCCTCCTCTTATGAATCCCTCTTCAGACAACATAGGAGGTTGTGTGATCTCTCATGCCCCAGGAGCTGGCAAAACATTCCTAATGATTGCTTTCCTCACAAGCTACCTAAAACTATTTCCCGGTAAAAGACCTTTGGTTCTTGCTCCAAAGACAACTCTCTACACTTGGTACAAGGAGTTCATCAAATGGGAGATCCCAGTTCCTGTTCATTTGATCCATGGAAGACAAACCTACAGTGTATTCAAGAAGAACACTGTAGTTAACTTCAAAGGAGTTCCTAAACCTAGCCAAGATGTTATGCATGTTCTTGACTGCTTAGAGAAGATACAGAAATGGCACGCACACCCTAGCGTTCTTGTAATGGGTTACACCTCGTTTCTGACTCTAATGAGAGAAGACTCCAAGTTTGCTCACAGGAAGTACATGGCCAAGGTGCTAAGAGAGAGTCCAGGGCTTGTTATTCTTGATGAAGGACACAACCCTAGGAGTACCAAGTCGAGACTACGCAAGGGTTTGATGAAAGTTAGTACTGACTTGAGAGTCCTTCTCTCAGGTACTTTGTTTCAGAACAACTTCTGTGAGTACTTCAACACCTTGTGTTTAGCTAGACCAAAGTTTGTTCATGAAGTTCTAATGGAGCTAGATCATAAATTCAAGGCTAATCATGGAGTGAATAAAGCTCCTCAACTTCTTGAGAACAGAGCTCGTAAGTTCTTTCTTGATAATATCGCCAAGAAGATTGATGCTGGTGTGGGAGATGAACGTCTTCATGGTCTCAACATGCTTAGGAACATGACTACTAGCTTCATTGATAACTATGAAGGAAGTGGTGGTGATGCTCTTCCTGGTTTACAGATCTATACATTGTTGATGAACTCAACGGACATACAACATAAGATTCTCACAAAGCTTGGAAACGTAATGGCGTCTTACCACGGGTTCTTACTCGAGCTTGAGCTTCTTGTTACATTAGCAGCTATACATCCTTGGCTGGTCAAGACCACAGCCTGCTGCGCGAAGTTCTTGAACCCGCAAGAACTTTCAGAGATCGAAAAGCTCAAACACGACGCGAAGAAAGGATCCAAAGTCATGTTTGTGCTTAACCTAGTTTTCAGAGTGGTCAAGAGGGAGAAGATCTTGATCTTCTGCCACAACATTGCACCGATCCGTCTCTTCACCGAACTGTTTGAGAGTGTTTTTAGGTGGCAGAGAGGGAGAGAGATCTTGACCTTAACCGGTGATCAAGAGCTATTCGAGAGAGGTAGAGTGATAGACAAGTTTGAAGAGCCTGGAAACCCTTCTAGGGTTTTGCTAGCTTCGATCACGGCTTGTGCTGAAGGGATTAGTTTAACCGCGGCTTCAAGGGTCATCATGTTGGATTCTGAGTGGAACCCTTCAAAGACAAAGCAAGCTGTAGCTCGTGCGTTTAGACCGGGACAGCAGAAGGTTGTGTATGTTTATCAGCTCTTGTCTAGAGGAACGTTGGAGGAAGATAAGTATAAGAGGACGACGTGGAAAGAATGGGTTTCTAGTATGATATTTAGTGAGGAGTTTGTTGAGGATCCGTCTCTTTGGCAAGCTGAGAAGATTGAAGATGATGTTCTTAGAGAGATCGTTGGGGAAGATAAGGTTAAGTCTTTTCATATGATCATGAAGAATGAGAAGGCTTCAACTGGGTGATGGTTTTATGTAAGAAAGAATAATAATAAGAGCATGGAAGTAAACAAGAACAAAAAGGTTAGTTCTCTGTTCTTTTCATGGCTTTGATGATGATAGTTAAGTTAAGTCCCTGGAACTCATGTGTGTGTTGCACTAATAACGTATAAGACTATGTAAAATGTACATGTATGTAAGCCTTTCTTAAACAATGTGAAATATTAACAAAAATCTATAATGATGTAATGTGAAATAGTATTATGTAATTTCTTGTGTTACTCTAATATGAACAAGTATTATAGCAATACTGAACTCTCTGTGAACGTTGAACGTCTTGTTATATAGGCTAACCATAATGCCAAGACATTTTGTTACAAAATAATATTACATTTGATTAGCCATCGACAACTCATCACTTGTCAGTATCTGGCTTTTATTGAAGATAAAGCTTGGAAAAGTTCGTGGTAAGTCCCTGAAATGAAAAGGCTCAATATAAGAAAAAATGTATTCTTTTTTTTTTCACTAAAAGATTGGATACAAAGAAGGTTCAAAGGAACCATACAACATAGGAAGCACTATACAAAGATTCTACCAAAAGAATTACCGAAAGAAGTGATTGAGCCAAAGAGGAAAGCTTGAAGCAATGTAGGATTGGTAAAGCTTCAAATCCAAGATACTATTGGCTATCAAAAAAGATGGTTCTAAGGCTGATCTTGACTGAGTTTCCACTTTCCATACGGTAAGATTATAAAGTAAGGAAAAGATCTTGGAAGAGTGATAACGCAAGGCAGGCCAAACAGAAGGTTTTGAAAGAGAGCAGATAAAATCATTGTCATCACTAGAGAAAATGATGAAATCGTAGTGAAGAGATGTCATACTCTCAATCGCCCAAAGCCAACTTTCTAGAGAGGCATCCGATTTAGTATGGACTTCCGAAAAGGATCTTCTACTATGAAGAAGAACTTTGCCAGAAGAGTTCCTGAGGATCCAAGCTGCTCCACATTCAAGGGTGGATTTGTTCCAAGCCGATCCTATATCACATTTTAGCCAAGAGTTGGGTGGAGGTTTCCATCCAATTTTTTTTCCCTTTCAAGGTCTATAGCTTGGTTTTTAGTATCTAGGTCTTTGATAAGGAACCAATGGTTGACTTGTTGATGGACAAACGTTGCGAAGCTTTGATCAACACAGAGGTTACCCTTGAAGAAGAGGTTGTTTCTATTCTTCCAAATTGACCAAAGAATCCAAGGACCACTTCTTCTGATCTCTAAAGGAATATGTTGATTTTTCTCTATCTGAAGAACATAGAAAATGTTGGAGTAGATAGATGAGGGATCAAAACCTTTCTCTGGAAAAGGAAAATTGTAAAGAGCCCAAGACTTCCTTGCCACGGTACAGGTAAAAAGGACATGATTCGTTGATTCACCGTCCATACCACAAACTTGACAACGAGGATCCAATTTCACGCCTCTATTAGTGAGATGATCAGCTACCGGGATGGCTCCACTGATCACTTTCCATAAGAAGATCTTGATTTTTAGTTCTGTTTTGAGTCTCCAAATGCGCTGCTTTATTCCATTTAGAGAAGGTTGAGCTTGACTTGAGACAAAAGGAACATAAATGGCTTCCTTCTCCGCTAGCCAGTAACCTGATTTAACTGTATATGCTCCTGATCTTGTGTGATTCCAACAATAAAAATCAGGAGCAGAGAAAATTGGTTTAATCTTTAGGATTAAATTAATGTCTTCCGGAAAAAACAGAGATTCCAGCTTGTGATGATCCCATGAGAGCATAGTAGGAGAAAGAACATCGGAGATTCTCATGTTTAGATCCACCAAACAATTTTTCATAAGAGGAATCCTCATGCGATCTCCATCTATGAGCCAAGGGGTAGACCAAACATATAAAGATCTCCCATCTCCCACCATGTGTCTCAGACCTTTTTGAAGTAGAGCTCGTCCATGAAGGATTCTTCTCCAAGCATAGGAAGGACGGTTTCCAGTGGAGGCAGAGAGGATGGAGCCGTTAGGATAGTACCTACTTTTCAAAAAAAGGTTTAGGAGGAAAGAAGGTTCCGATAGTATACGCCAAGCTTGTTTAGCAAGGAGGGCTTGATTGAATAACTCGATATCTTTGAAACCCATTCCTCATAATTCTTTAGGAACACATAGCTTATCCCAGCTAAGCCAGTGAATCTTTCCTTTGTCTTCTGAAGATCTCCACCGAAATTCAGACATGGCAGAAGTTAAATTCTTACAAATGGATTTTGGAAGTTTAAAACAGGATCACTTCCTTTCATGCTTGAGATAAAAACTTGGTGTACCAATCAGACATTCTTCCTTTCATTTTGTCTTGAATGTAGGCTAACATTTCAACTTTTGATCCACTGAAACATTCATGTAAACCAAGGTAGGAACCAGCTCCGCCTTCAGAAAATATACCAAGCTTCATTTGAATCTGTTCCTTCAAAACCGGGTTTATGTTCTTTCCAAAAGTAAGAGAGGATTTAGAGAGATTAATAATCTATCCTGTAGCTTCACCATATACTCGGAGAATGTTTTGAAAGACTTCACATTGGGACAGATTCGCTTGGAAGATAAACAAACTATCATCAGCAAAAAATAAGTGGTGGAGCTGAGGTCCTTCTAGGCTAAATTGCATTCCTTGCAGAGATTTTCCTGGACAGCTTGAGAAAGCATATGGGAGAGACCTTCGGTACAAAGAACGAAGAGAAAAGGTGAGAGAGGGTCACCTTGTCTGAGTCCTCTCTCAGGGGTGATGAAGCCGAACGATTGTCCATTGAGTAGGATAGAGTAATTTACAGAAGTAACACATGACATGATCCACTTCACAAATAGAGAATCAAAGCCTAAAACAAGGAGAAGGGCTTGCAGGTAGTTCCATTCAACCCGGTCAAAAGCCTTGGACATGTCAGTTTTTGCCGCCATAAAATTCTTGGACATCACGTCATGTGAGCGAAGGCTATGGATAGCTTCATGTGCAAGAATAGTATTATCAGAAATGAGTCTGTCTGTAACAAAAGCCGATTGAGTAGGAGAGACTATCTGAGGGAGGAAAGTCTGTAGTCGAGAGGCTAAAATTTTGGATATGGTCTTATACATTACAGAGCAAAGGCTTATGGGTCGAAGATCGGACATCAAGACAGCATTGGACTTCTTTGGAATGAGACAAAGGTGGGTATAGTTCCACTCAGCAGGCATAATACCAGAGTCAAAAAAAGCCAGGACCTCTTTGGTTAGTTGATCTCCAACGATCTCCCAGTATTTTTGAAAGAAGAACCCTGACATTCCATCAGTTCCGGGGGCGCTATCAGGTTTGATAGAGAAAACCACTTCTTTAACTTCCTCTTTTGTGATTTTCTTGGTAAGAAGAGAGTTCATTCCACTTGAAACTCTGACCGGACAGCCAATGAGAAGATCAGAGTAATTTACTGCATTGGAAGACTTAAAAAGTTTGGAGAAATAGTCTATAGCCACCTGACCCTTTGAAGCTTCAGAGAAAAAGGCTGTTCCACTTTCATCATGAAGCTTTACAATTGTTGTTCTTGATCTTTTGACTTTGACAGCATATTGAAAGATTTTTGAATTGCCATCGCCATGAAGGATCCATTGATCTTTGCATTTTTGCCGCAAAAAAATTCTTCTTCTTTATATGCAAGAAATAAAGACCTATTCAAGTAATCAATCTTTTCAGAAGATGGATTCCAATTAGACTGCTCTTGTTCCAAATCATATCGTAGATTAGTGATCTTTAGGGCAGAGTTGAGATGGTTGTCCTTCTTCCACCCACTTAGAGCTTTTCTGCATGATCTGATTCTTGAAGTTAACAACAAATGCGGGTTTGAGGAAGGTGAAAGCCAAGCTTGTTGGATAGTATCTAAGACTAACGGTTTTTGGAAAAGTCTTTTGTCGAATTTAAACGAGCCTCTGTAGTTATCATGAGAGGAGACCAAATTAAGAAGAACAGGACGGTGATCAGAGCCTCTCTTTGGTAGAAAAGCTTGATTAGAAGCAGGGAACTGATCAAACCAAAGCTGATTACCAAAAGCTCTATCTAGACGACTGTGAATCCAAGAGTTTCCTCTCTTACCGCTCCAAGTAAACTCATTTCCGGTACTAGGGAGCTCAGACATTCCACAAACATTTAACATATCAGAAAAATCTTTAAAAGTAGAATCACATCTTCTTGGACCTCCAATCTTTTCCGAGTTGTTCAGAATTTCGTTGAAGTCGCCAAACATACACCAGCTACCACTTCTTGTAGTTTTGAATCTCATTAGGCGTTCCCATACTAAAGGCCGAAGACTAATTGTAGGGTTGCCATAGACACAAGAGAAATAGAAACTTTTATCTTCATACAACATTTTGAAATCCAAAATATTCTTGTCCGCATACAACATTTCTATTACAACATTGCTTTTCCAAAAAAGAGCAAGACCCCCCCCCCCACGTGTTGATTGGATCCACCGTATAGACCCGATCATACCCTAACCAACACTTCAAATCAACTAGATAGTTTCTAGAATGACGAGTTTCCATAAAAAAAATCTCTGGAAAGTACGACCGCCGTATTTCCGTAAGACGTTGAATTGTCAGGCCATGAGGATGACCCAAACCCCGACAATTCCAGCTAAGAAAACTCGTTTAAACTTTGGAAAGTCCCTCATGCGGGACCGTCAATGATGCATTACTCTGAGAAGAGTTGGATGCAACCACCATGTGAACACCTTCTTTAGAAGACGACTTTTTTGATGGGCGAGAAACTTCAGAAAGATCATCCTCAGCCTTGCGCTTCTTTGAAGGACTGTCCTTTATAAGCATTGGAGATGACTTGAAGGGGACGTTTCTTTGAGCCTTGTTAGGTTTTTTGTAGTTTCCGGTTTTTTTTTTTGGTTTAACTTTTGGAATCGAAGAGGCAGAGGGTTGAGATGTAAAAGAGATCTCCTGACAAGTAGCATATTGAGCATGCGAGAGAGAGAGAGTCTGTTGAGGACACTTACGGATGAGAGAGAGGCGATTCCTGCTGATTTCGCTGAAGCCATTAACTTGGGTGGAGGGCATAGAAGGGAAGCATGAGTCTGAATAGCAGATTTGTCATAGTTATAGACAATTCATTTCCCTTTGTTTAGATCAGTGGTAAAAACAGCTGGAGGAGAGAGTTGTAGAAGAGGTTTTGGCGGGTTAGGATAGTTTTTAGCTTCCTTAGCTGAGAAGATTACTCTTTGCTCTCTAACATGACGGTCTTCTTTGCTTGAGTCAAGGAGAAATTTACGCATTTCTTGGAAAACTTCAGGGGCAATGCGAGGTCGGCCAGAGATAGGATTGATTCATACTTGATCTTCACGCAAGACCCCAAAGAGAGGATCATCTTCCGATAGGACTGGTCTGCTAGTAGAAAGAAAAGAGAGACGATTGTTCTTAACCATTCCAGCATGCATGTTTTGTTGATAAGCCAAGAAAGGGCATCTCTCCTTTGCTTGCGTAAGCCTTTGGCAATAAATACATCTTTTTTGTACTTTTTCATAAAAGAAGTAAAGAGTGGTTTGGTCTCCCCCGGTAAGTTAAGAAAAAATGTCTTCATTTGGAAGGACAAGATCTAATACACAAAAAGTTAATCAAAGAAGAAAACATTGAAAAATGTGTATAGAGAGAGATAGGTGACAAAAAGAAAACACACGCAGTACGAAAAGTTAACTGGAAGCTGATGCATCAAGATGTAATCTAAAAAATGCACTCATCAAGAAAAGGTTCATCTTTTCCAAAAAAAAAATATTTTTTGTATGTATTTATAAAATAAAATGTGTATAAACGTTATTGGAAAGAAACAAGTTACTTCAAGAAAGAGACGGTCATGTTCTTGAGCGTCAAAGGATGCTTGGCCACAAAGTTCTCCCATTCTTCTAAATCTATTTTCCCATCTTTCTTCCTATCAGCCTCTTCAAATGTCTACAAAATTTAGTGAGATATCAATCTCCCAATCACACTTAAGATTTTAATAATCACAACTAGTGACAAGCAAGATTTGTAGGGGCTTGATTTCATCCTATGAAGACATATAAGTCATAGTTTAGGAAACTTCATAAAGTAGATATGTATCGATGTTTGGTATGATAAATCAGCACAGGAATGGTGAACTGATTAAAAAAAAGATATGAACAAATATATAAATAACTAAAATGTTAAACTGGTATATAACCTTAGTTTCTTAAACTGTTTTCATACATAATTACCTACCTTAGACACAATCGAGTCGATGATGCTCTCGGTTAGCATCAGTTCTGATTCTTCTAGAACGTCTATTATCATCTCTTTTACCTGTGATTCTTCTTATAGTAAGGTATTAGAGATACACGTGTAGTTTTCTCTTACTTTGGGTGTTCTTGTTATTTTGTGTGACAACGATGACGACGTACCTCTTCCGGTTCAATGAATCCAGTCTGACGAGTATCGTATAATTGAAATGCAACTGTGTTAAAAACAAGTTACAAAATTTAACATGGGACTTTTATTACAAAATAAATAATAATAACATGGTTTATAAATTTTTTTTTTTTTTGAATAGCTATATAGTTAAAGTGTTCAAGAGTATACATATGGCTTTATCTCTTTGGGAGGAGTTTGGATGAAAAATGTTGAGAGAGTGTACAAACTCTCCAAAATCTATAGCACCATCGTTTTTCCTATCGAACAATCCAAACATCTGCATGTATACGTATGAACACTGTAAAGTTAAATAGAATATTGTACTTTGAAAATATTAAGAGAAGTCAGTATGAAAAATATAAATTGATCATGTATGTCTCAGTACTAAGTCGAAGTTTATATACACTATAGTAGAAATTTTACCCGCTCCGTGGAAAGACTATGTCTCTTAGTGTCCTTGGTTAAAATAAATTGAAAACCTTCCTGAAACAAACCTATATAGTCATAACAAAACCTATATTGTAGAAAGAATATTTATTAATGGAGTCTAACTTTGGTTATAAGATTGTCGTTGCTGACACAAGAAGTGAGTTTGGTGAACAATTCATGTAAAACTTCAACCTCAGCCTCGCTAACTGCAAACCCCAAAACAGTTAAGATGTTACTGTCTCTAACATCTACCAACTCGTGTAAAATAAGTACTAAACCTCCATGCAGTATAACTAATAATAACTATTTCGTACGTTAGTAACTAACACATATGTGTCGGTACTGTTGTGTATTGACAGACTTACAAAAGGTTTGAGAAGCAAGAAGCGAGATGTTTTCATGCCTTGTTCTTGTTCCTCTTAAGTACTTACTGCAGACACATCCCATTTTACTAATATCACTATAGATCACTTTTAATTCCACATACGGCCACGAAATGTGTGACTGTATATATGGACATTCCATGGAGCTTCGAGATTGCGGAATAATAATCTAATTCTCCGACCGAACAAATTCGGAATAAATTTCCTGTTAAGCTGGAGACAAATGGTATAATCTACTATTTTTTTTCTATGTTGCTTGATTTTATCTGCTATTATATTCTTTTTCTACGGTTTTCAAAATTTTCGTTGCTTTATTTTTCTTTTGTTAATGGGTGATGTTTCAATTATTGTCCAAAGCATGTCTACAAAACCAAAAGAGTAACCAGTTTATATTCTCTTACATTTTAGTTTGTAGAAAAAGAAATTGAAATATTTAAGGAGGAATTTCACTTTTGCCTTCTGTTTATTTTATGTAATCAAAGTTACTTAAAACATAAATTAACTCAAAGAAATATTTAATTTTTGTGTGTTTCCATTCACTTCCGAATTGCTTTCACATCTACCATTCCAAGAAATTAAAGCTAATGACACTGCTCTCACAAAATTACAACCTCATGATATTCTCAAGAGTAGCAAGACAAGACAAAGCAGCCTCACAGTTCCAAAAAAAAAAGCATGGTATTATTCATTTGTGAAACTAAGAAGGAGACTTGAAAAGTATCATCAGATCAAAGCAGAGCTTCGATGGGTCTTCGACCCTGTAGATAGTACTCGAAGTAGAGGTCAGCATAGTTCTTAACTGTTTTAAACAATCTTGGTCTTGTCTCAGTCACAAGCGCCTCTACAGGTTGAATCTCTTGGTCTGCACCGGGAACACAAAACGTTGCCACAGATATCCTTTCCTTTTCTCTGTTAGTCACCACTCTATGAACCGGACTCTTGTATATCCCATTGCTCATTATCTAAACACCAAACAAGAGAATTATCTCAATTCTACAAAACCATTTGCAATATTTACAAGAGACCTTACCTCTATCTGATCTCCAACATTGATCAGAATAGTATCAGGAACGATGGGAGCTTTATACCACTTGCCATCTTTCAAGAACTGAAGACCTTCCACATATTTGTCAGGTAAGAGAAGAGTGAAAGCAGAGCCATCAGCATGTTGTTTAACACCAATAACCTTGTCTGGCCTTAGACATGGAGGATACAAGTTGAATCTTGTATGTATCATAGCATTTTCTCCATACATATCTAGAAAGCAATTCTCATCTAGTCCCAACGATCTAGCCATGGCCTTAAAGAAGTGCTCGATCACTACTTGTTGCTCCATTGTATACTCAAGTAAAGTTTCTCTGAAGATTGCCACCAAAGTCAATAACCAGGATACATTGGGAGTAGTAAAATCAGTGTCCTAAAAAAATACTTCATCCGTTTAATTTTATTTGTTATTGTAGAAGATTTTTTTGTTTTAAAATAAGTGTCGTTTTATGATTTCAAAAAAAAATTATTAATTTTATATATTATTATATTTTTCTGTTGGTTGAAATATGGTTAGATTTATAGGTAATTGTGTTTTTATATTGAAAATATACAAAATTAAATGTTTTAAAATGACAAATAAAATAAAATGGAGGGAGTAATAATAATTGAAATAGGCAATTAGACCCTAATCCTCTGTAAAACATTTAATAAACGTCTAACTATTTATTGAACACGTTTTACCTGAAACCAGCTGGGATCTGAGGCCAGAAGTGAAGTTTACGTTGATGTTCAGGGTAAGTAGTGAGATACAAACGGTCTGTCGAGTCAAGAACTTGATCATCAGACAGAATCATCTCGTTACCATATCCTTGGGTACTACCAATCTCTCTAGCATACTTTTGTTTCTCTTCGGTCGGTAGTGCAAAGAACTGTTTGGTTAGCTGGTAAACCTTGTCAAGAAACGCTTCTGTCATCCCATGGTTCATTACCTGGTTCAGTTAACAAAATCAGAACTCCTCATATTTTGTCATCATCACTTGAAAAGAGTCAAACCTGAACAACACCCCATGTAGAGAGAGCAGAGTGAAGCTTTCTCAGCTCTTGACAACCGTGTTCAGAAGAAGAGAGGAGAAGATTGAGATCGATGGCCGGAATATCCATCTCCGGCACGGGAGCGTCTAGTGGTTGACTTTCCATTTCGCCGGTAGGTGTGTGGAGATATCTTTCCGGTATTCCTTCACCGGCTGCAATCACTTCTTGGACAGTCTTTAACTTTGGCTTCTCCATCAGTGTTACTACTGGTTTGAAAGAGAGTAGACAACCTTTATTGATAAGAATATTGGGACCAAAGAAGAGCTTATGTAATACTTGCTTGGGCGTTCGGGTACTTGTTGGCATTCGGGTCAGGTTTTTCGAATTTTCGGGTTTTCGGGTTTGCGCTCATAGATTTCATTCTAATATTTTATTAGGCAGAATCAGGTTTAGGTAATAATATTTCGGGTCCGGTTCAAATTTGTATTGCATCATAAAACTCATAAAGTAACTATATATCGTTCGGATCCGGGTTATTTCGGTTCAGTTCGGATTTACCTGAAGTAAAAAATAAAATTTTAAAATAAAAAAGAAAAAATACTTAAACTGAATAAAAATTAATCTTATACACATAAAATTAATATAAATAAAATAAAATATTAAATCAGTTATGAAAACAAACATAATTTGTAAACAATATGCATTACCTTACATATAAACTAAACTTGTTATTTTAACGACCAAATTATAAAGTACTTATTTTATAACTAATTAGATATTTAAGATATTTATTTATATTTTAGTATTTATTGTATGTATCATATCAAAACAAACATTGAAATGCATATTTAAAATACTTATATATATTTAAAATATTTATATTGACCATTAATTTCGGATATTTCGGGTTATCCGTTGGATTTCAGTTAATAACACTTTGGTTTGGATATTTTTTGTACCATCCTACAAGACCTGTTCAAATATTTTTACATTTTGGGTCGGTTTTTTCGGTTCGAGTTTGGTTCGGATTCCGGTTCCGGATTTTATGCTCAGTGCCGGCTTAGAGGGTGTGCCAACAGTGCATTTGCACAGGGCCCCTTCAATTTTTATCAAATTTTCTTTACAAATTAGGGCCCTAAATTTTTGAAATTTATTGAATAAGTTGCATATTTTAATAAGTATTATGTATAAACCCTCACAAGATATCTATTTTGGCTCAGTGCCCAATGTCAAAATGAGCCGGGCTGTTTATGCCCATGCCTATGTAATAGACACAAGACGGTTTTGACTTTGCCACTTGTTTCCAGGGTGGGGACGGATAAAATTATGCTATAAGTTTTGGTATTTGTGATTTGTTTCGTAATACCGATTGGATTTGTTTTGGATCGGTTTTTCAAATGTTCATAATTGTTTTCAGATATTTTCTAATATTTACAGATATCTCATACACTTTATTTAATACAAATAAATTTAAAAAATATATATATATATTTGTTTGTAAAAAATTTATACAATATTGAACCAAAAGTGAAATTTAGTAAAACTATATGTTCCATAATTTTTTTTTATAATGAATTATATTTTTTTGATAAACCACATAATTTTAGAAAATTATAGTTTTCATTAAAAAATATTTTTTTTTCTTAATTTAATACTTTATATATATTTTACTTATCTCTAGTTCTTTTAAATCTGTTTGCTTTAAATGGTGTATCGAGTTGCCCCGGAGGTACATGGAGTTGTCGCAGACATTTTACTTATCTCTAGTTTTTCCGAACCTATTTGCTATAAATGAATCCCTAGAGAAGAAACTATGCTGCAGACTTGTTAGCAAAGCAGGTACTTAGTGTAAGTGCGGCCTTTATGACCTCCAACTAATTTCTATTAAATGAAGCGTATTTCAAAAGAAAATATGTATTTATAAATAACAAAATTATATGTAAAATAAATTATTATATAAACTTATACAATCTATACTATTATTTATGAAGTGATTTTTCTGATTTGTTACATGTTCTATGATTTTAGCAAGTATTGCTTATGTGACATATTTCTAATAATTTTATATATAATTTATTATATATAAAACAAATTTATATGAATAATATTATAATTTACTCATTTGTCTACTTTTACATGATTTAGATAATTTTACTGATTTATCATATTTTTAATTTTATACATACTTTCTCTAAAAGTGAATTAATATTAATAATACTGTATTTTTAAAAAAAATAAGATAATTTTAATGTAGTTTTCCTTTCGATTTTAGGTAATTTTGCTTATCGTCATGTTTCTAATTTTTATATATAATTTAGTGATTTTACTGATTTTTCACATGTTCCATGATTTTAGCTAATATTACTTATGTTTCATATTTTTAATAATTTTATATATAATTTATTATATATAAAACAAATTTATAAGAATAATATTATAATTTACTCATTTGTCTACTTTTACATGATTTTAAGTAATTTACTTATTTATCATATTTTAAATTTTATATATAATTTATTTAAAAGTGAATTTATATTGATAATATTATATTTTCTTAAAAGAATAAGATAATTTTATGCATTGTTCTTACGATTTTAGGCAATTTTGCTTATCGGCATGTTTTTATATTATATATATAATTGATTATATAACTAAAACAAATTTATATTAATAATATTTTAAATTTTAAAAATAGGATAATTCTTACATATTATTATCTTGAAACTATATTTTCTATTATAAAATTCAAAATTAAAGATATAAAAAATTATAACTAAATAAAAATCAATCTAAAACATTTATTTGATTATATTTTTAAAATAT
>JABAYD010007369.1:242-29782 GCA_014822095.1 Diplotaxis tenuifolia | reverse complement strand
TGTCCTTAAATCATTGTATTTAGCAACACTTATTTTCTGTGCTTTCAGATACTGCGGAAGCTTGATGTAGGTGAAGGAGGCATACGGAGCTTGAGGAAGGTGGAAGAGACAGACGAACCTTGAAGAAAGTGGAAGAGAAACAAGGCGGCTGAGGAAGGTCGAAGTGGAAACAAGGAGCTCGAGGAAGGTCGAAGAGGGAGCTTAAGGAAGGCTGCGGCTTAGGTTTTGGTTTAATGTGTTCTAATTAGTTTTTAATTCAATTATAATAAAATAGGTTTAGAGTTAATTAGGCTTAGGTTTAGAATATGTTTTTAAAATTGAGTATATATATATATTTTTTTTTGAATATTTTGAGTTTACTAGAATATTAATTTGAATGAATTTTTAATTTATAATTTTGGTATTATTTTAAAAATAAAAATATTAAATTAAATTTGTCATAAACGAAATGAAACAATTACATATAAAAAATGCATTGAAAAATTTAAATATTGCTATTGATAGAACACTACAATAGTAATTAAAATTTGCTATAGTAAAATTTAAAAAACTGCTATAGTTAAAAAGTTATAATATCATTTTCGTGATACTATAAAAAAAAATTACAATTGCATAACATAAAACGCTGTTACAAATTAAATATCAACGACGCATAACAAAACCGCTATGTAATGTACCAGACCTATTATCACGGGCGATATTAGAGCGTTTTCTACAACACTATGGTAACGTATAATAGCGTTTTACGGGTGCTATTAAAACCCTCATTTCTTGTAGTGTATAAATGTTTTCTTAATTCATTAACACAACATTTGAAGTATAACCGACATTAGTGTACCAAATTTGATACTTACACAAAGATGGTAATTTTGATTTATATAAAAAATAACATTTTGAATATGGTAGCCTTATTATCTTGGGATAAATTTTCACATAATATTATATCCTATCTTCGATCGCCTCTTGACTAATAACGATTATAACAGGTTACTAACAACGCAAACATGGTAATCTTGTAATTTATAACCAACTTGGCATTCTTATTATACTACATTCTCGGACATATTACATTCATGCCTCAATCCAGTTTTACAATATATTTTACATATGCCAACTTGCTTTGACTTCAATAGCTTGTTATATAGGAACCTCACGTGTTGCTCAATTGTGTCCACTTCCCTTGCAACGACTGCAAACATGTTTTTTTCCTTTGAGCCTTCATCTACAAAAATTATATATTACTTGTACATACAAAATGCCAAAATTTATTATAACTTGTTACGTACCCTTATTTCTCTAGTTGATAATATCCTGCTCTTACGGGGTCGGCCTGGTGGGCGTCTGGTGGCTGGTGGGAGGACTTCCAAAGCAACTGCTTCACCTTCTTGATATTGTCTGGTATTGATCTTGCTAACCGGAAAATATCATCTTTGTAAGCAGTTGCAAGACACTTTACACTGTAAACTTCCAAGACAAGTGTTTTTACTCTCACTTTTCCTTTGTTAGAGGCTAAGATAGCATGTTAACATGGTATCATGAGGGTTTGGAATACATTACAACTGCAACTCTTTTTTTCCTAGGTTGCCGTGGAATGATCCTTCTTCTTTGTCCCTCACCTCATATTCCAACTATTGATCTTGCTCGCTTCCATCCCTCCGCTTTGTTCAAAATTTGCCGCTACTATCTCAAGCACACATTTGCTGAAACGGTTATTTTCGTTGTTGTTTCCAGTATGCCCTTTTGAAAACTAATTCATTAGCTTTGATCTAATAAATTCAAGCAGTGGCAATATAGGATACTCGCTTGCTTCACGAAGAACAGAGTTCCAACTTTCGGCAATGTTGCTTGTCATAATGTTGTAGATTCTCAGTGAAATGCACTCGTGCCAAATGTTCAAACCCTATACCAATTAGGTATTCTGCACAAGAAGCATTCATCATTTTTGTTTCTTTGAACACTCCATAGAATCTAGGAAGACGAAATGCCCAAGCTGCTTTGCCCACAAGGTATGAGAGATGCTTGTTTTTGAAATAAGTACGCATGTTACGTTTCAAGTATGTTATGTTTCAAGTGTAAAATGCATGCCCAGTGTTGTGCTTCTGGGTACACCTTCAAAAAATAAAAATAAACACAATTAATTACGAGAGTTTATCGCTTAATTTCCTGAAAAAAAATTCAGATATAATTTTCTAATATCAATGCCAAACCCAGTATATGATGACAACTAATACTTAACATTTGAAGCCAAATATTAAACGAAATTGAATCTTGTAAAAATAGGTCACCTTAGATATGGCGTAGTAAATAGAGAGTGCCTGTTCGAAACAAATACAACACGTTCATTGTTTGGGATGAAATGCAATAGCATTTTGAAAAACCACTCCCACGTTTTGTCATTGTCACTATCACTACATCGATTGCTAACGGAAAAACCTAATAATTACCATCTTGGGCCGAAGTGGTCAATAAGCATCCATCATATTTACTACATAAATGTGTTCTATCGACTATAATAACATTACGCATTTGCTCGAACCCCCTTACAGAAGCGCCTAGAGCCAAAAACATGTACTTGAATCTATGACCAGATCATGCTTCGAATTGTGTTTACATTTTCGAAATGGTTCCCAAGTTTGCAACAACAAGTATTTGTAGGTAATCCGGGAGCAGCTTATAGGATGCACCCGAAGATCCTTGACTATATTTGAGTGCAACTTCACGTGATCGCCAGGCTTTTCAGTAAGAGATCTCGACATCATGATCACCTAGCATTTCTTGCATTATTTCATTAGGCCTTGGTGCCCCTCCATTTCCAACATATCTCGACCTCATCACCTCTCCAATAACACCAAGTGTTGCTTGTCGTTCATATCCTATAATAAGAAAGTTGTTGCAAACGGTTATGAAATAAAAAAAAATTATATCTGCTGCATGTTAATAATTATACTTTTCAAACATGTTTATGTAGAGTATTAAATCATGATTGAAAAGGTTGCTTGAATGGTACCAACACGGTCATCAACGGAACATGTATGGAAACATGTATGGTGTAATGATGCTTTTCGTAGTTCATACTTCCGGTGAAGAACGGGTGTTTCTCAACCAGAATTTCTTGTGCAAAGCATAAAATGTGATATTTTGTTTGAAGTGTGCTTTATTTCTAAACATCATTCCTTCGTAAAGATCATCCACTTCGATATTTTTGTTTCCTACAAAGTTTGTGTTTGTTTAGGGTTTTATGGTACGAAACTCTGAGATATGCAAACATATTTTACATTTATATCTCACATTACAAAATACAACACACATATTAGATATTGCATCGTTCAAGTTAGGAAAAACCAAAAAAAGATCACCCCGTAGAGACTATTTTACATAAACATCACCAACATGATTATTTTTTAAGCATTTTAAAAGAAAGGATCAGACCCAAACCCACTGTTGTCCCCGTTAGCCTCAGAATCAGAGTCTTCAATTTCGATGATTGCTTCGTTGCCATGGTTGTTATTGACCCCCAATGCCAAGAGTGAGATCGAGACTTGGTCCTCCATTGCTTGGAATAGCGGTATGTGTTCCACCGCTGCGGAGTTGGTTTAATGTGGTTGCGTTAACATTCTCTATAGGCGGTGGTAACGCTCCTGCAACATCCAAGACATCTATTCATATGATAATACGATTTTAGAATTTATTTTTACGGTTTAAATACTTTGAAAATAGAATTTTTACGACCTTGTTCGCGAGTGCATCGGAGATGTTGATCATGTTTTCTGCGATCGGTATTGCTGGAGCTAACCCACCGTTATTCTCACCGTCGTTTAACTGTCGAACAAACTAGTGTAAGACTCGTCACCTTCATCAAGAACCAGAACCGTATTTGGGGTTTAGGGGGGGGGGGGGGCTGTGACCCTCAGATTAGGATCAATGAGAAGGCCTAATGCACTATTCGTCGGACAGGGGGCTGGCGAGACATTGATTTGATGGTTTTGATTTGCCTCAAAAACCCCATTCCAGTAAGCCCGTTCCTCCTCACTCTTCTCTTCCCATATAGGCTGAAATGGTGGGATTGTCCTAATTGGCTCGACCTCCAGCGGCATTTCATGTGCTCATGTGTTTAGAGCTTGGAAATTAGGAACCGCACAGTGGAGTTGGTCGACATCCATCGGTTCACCGTGTAAGACTACCAGTGAAAAGATAAAGATAAAGTTAATTAAATCTCAAAAAATTTGTTATAATACGATTTCTGTTATATAAAATAATAGCAATTGCGAACACTTTTCTTTTCTACCATTATCTTTACTACAATATTATTTCTTTTTACTTAAGTTTATAACCATACAAGTTTACCGACTATATGCTTCTTCCGTAACATGTTCCTTTCTACGACAAAACTATGTTGTTATTCGTTACACTTCATCCGGTATGAGTGTTATATTGAAAATAAAAAGTGAAATAAAAATCTATTTTTGGAGTTTTATTAAAGATATCTTCTTGGTTCTGGACTTCGTTGGTTTTAGGTATTGTTGGTTATGGGTTCACCTTCATGGATGGAGATCATATCTTCCCCTTTTCTTCACGAGTTGGTGCATAAACCATCTCTATTTCAAGAGCAATCCGAAAAACTATCAGGAGCCAAGACTCGTTGAAAAACATCTCCAATAAGTTCTTGCTACAAACAATGGGTTGTCCTCAAACAAGATCTGCATGCAAAACATTTTTGGAACACAAAATCACGTTTAGTTAGAATAACATTTTTTATAATGATATAAAATAATCCGACACATCGAGACGAACCTTTAATAGCTTGGTGATGCTGTTATTCAGTTGCCCTCTCTCCTAGGAAACTCCTCTCTCCCATTTTGAAAGGAGAGCAACAAAGAAATTGATATTTAGCACTAGCTCAGGTCCACTAGTCATGTACATCACTGGCTTGGTCATATACTCCCACATGCTCAACATTGTCTCGACGCCTTTATCGGTAGCCAGAGTAATCGGTGGAGTCATTGGTCCTTCGGGAAGAAGCATCCAATCATGGAGCTGATACGTCAACGCCACCGGAGTGAGAACTCCAAAATCGAGCCTGATACGAATCATCTCCACCAAACCTTCGAAAGGATCATCGGGGGTGATTAAAACAGTCTCGGCTTCGGTAGTTGGGTTTTCATCAAACCTCCACTCTCCCATCGGTGTCTTCTCCTAAACGCCTTGAACAATTCTTATAAATGTACCCATATAAAAATAGAGAAGAAACGTTAGCTCGATGAGTTTTATGAAAGCCATATATAGTCTTGAGTGTTATATATTATTTTTTAATTTTTTATGGAACCCTAGATAGAAACCAAAGATTTACCCTTAAAGCTGTTGTAAAGAAGACAATCCGGAAGCTCGAAGAGGAAACATAAAAGATAGATTGCTTTCTTACAAAATCTATGCAGCTGAGAGTCTTAATTTATAGCCAAAAACGGGATATATACTTACACCTATACATTTATACAAAATGTTTGCACAGAGAGTGCATTAAATGCGAAGCCGGCTACCTACATATAACGGTCACTGTTCACGATTAGCGGTGCATGAGAAGGATAATATCTTTGACAGGTTTCGATAATAGTAAAATAAAAATTAAAATATAGAGTGATTATCTTCTTTCGATTTGGTTACATGTTCAATCGAACAGTCTCTGGTTTGACTAAAATGTAATTTCAAATTATCGGTTAACCGGTTTGGTCTAACTACACTTTATGATTTGTTGTATTTCTTCAGACCACACAAGTATTATAAAGTATTAGTTTCTAACAAGTGAACCCAAATTGGCCACGTGTTTATTACGAGAATCTTCCTTTCATAATATAAAATACTAAAGACGATGCTCTTCATCTTTGCATCTTCTGCCTCTTTACAGGAAACAACAATGGCGTTGAGTCAAAATTCATAGGCGTTATTGGTTCTATCCCAACTCTGAAGGTCCACCATGTTACTATTCACAGCCATCCGAGCTCGCGATATCTTAGAGCGATGACAATCATGGAAGAAATATTACAAGTACGAAGATCATGGCTTCGTGGTTTGGCACGACAAGGAGAGATCGTGCTGTTGGCAGAAGAAAAGTCTTTTGGGGCCGAGAGACAATATCCTTATTCAGTCTGAAGAAATCAAGGCTTTGTGTGCCGCTCTTCGTCAAGCCAATGCCAGATTGCTGCATTAGAGGTTGCTCGTTCCTCTGGTTCAATCAATGGAAGTTTGAGGTCCATTGAAGATTGCGTTACCGAACATATCTAACAGACCCAGACGATGATACTTAATGTGGTTGTTTATTCGGGTGCTGGTTTTTCTTTGGCTACTGCTTTAGTATTTTATTTCCTGAGAAAAGATATCGTTTTCCATATTCTAGTTTTAACTCGTTTTAACTCGTGTTGTTTAGTTTTTTTTTTTTCTTAATAATAACAATCAAGTCAACTTGTTTTGCTTGATTAATGTTCTAATGTTGCAGCTGTGTTCGTTTGTAATATATAAATGATATTTATAAAATATTATTTATTTTTGAGTAGTTTATGTTCATTAACATTTAAAAAGAAGTGATCAATCTTAACCAAATAGTATGAGAGCGTTTCAAAAAAAAAATAGTATGAGAATAAGTGAAGAATTTTTTTTTAACAAAGTTGTTATAAAGAAGAAAACGTATTTACAACATGATACCGATCATCCGAAAACCTTGAATCAAATGTTGAGAAGTAAAATGTTAACCAAAGTACTCCAACTGAAACCAACAGCATCTTGTAAATTTTAAAGTTGTTTCCTATGTTAATACTTAATATATCAAAACTTTCATTCAACCGAGTATGATCAATTAATTACATAATCTTTGCTTGTGTATTGACAGTCTTATAGATTATTGTTTCATCATTTCTTCACTTTCTTTCATAAAGAACAATAACTATAAATAATGTTTTAATTTTTAATAATTTACAACAACAAAAATCTGAAGTGCACGCGCCAGTGTATTGTCAATCCTTTAACACAGCAAGTGGAACATCTGAAGATAAAATGTCTCTTTCATCTGACTTCCATGACACACCTGATTTGATGGATATTCGACGTAGGGGACAAAGTAGTAAATTTCCCACCATGCCTTTATCACCATACTCAAATAAAAGGTTCACCGCTTTCAAACCTAAATATCTTTCACTTCTTATATCATCAGCAAAATAGCTCTATTATGTATGAACATCAAACCATCATTGTTATAAATCATCAATATCAACTAATCACTGACTTCATAATCATCATCATCATCATATTTTCAATATAACATCATTATCTCAATATAATCATGATAGTATTATCTTCATAGATCATTAACATTAACTTATAATCATAATCATTGTCAAATCATCATATATACCATCATCACTATTCACACACATATCTTTTTAAAAATACACATTTTAATTTTTTTTTTATTACTATTATATGGTGATTTCAAATTCATAAAACAAATAACCATTTTACTATGAACTGAATAAATAAGCTAAACATAACTACCAAATTTACATAAGATATTTTATTAATGTATAATTATATTATACTTTATATGAATATTTCTGAAAACTAACATTATGATAAAATTAAGTTATTTTCATATTTGATGCATTCTATAAATGCTTCACAGAGATGTAAAACAAGAAACACATTGTTGTTGAATTATAATTTCAAAACTAAGTGTAAAATTTATACTTTCAACATATTAGTTACACGTAAAAATCAAATATAAGTGATCATTAGTCCATTAGGATCACATTTGTGTACATTGGAGATTTACATTCTTTGTTTATTTATCAATGAGTTGTCTATTTGTGTTCGTTTGATTTTGATCAATGATGTAGTTACAAGAAAGAAAATGAATGAGTTTAGATTGATAAAGACTAGAAAATTAGGTTCATATTCCCTATATGGAATTGATCTATGGAGGTTCTTATTAAATTACCTTATATAAGCCTAAGTTAAAAAGGGTTAACTTTGTATTCTTTTGTTTTCTTACGTGATTCTAGTACAAGTTTAAAATACATATAGAGGGTACAAGAACAAATGCATGAATCTATCACAGCGATTGATGAAATATGTTCTTTCAAATAGAAAATTTATGTATGTTTTGTTATCTATTTGATTGATTATGTTTCTAATAACAACAAAGTCAGGAAAAAAACGAATAATATTTAAATGAAATTACATATTCATGAAATTCAGTATACCTTTCATTCATTTTTTCTTTTATTTGTAAAAATAATACAACACGGTGAAATATGTTCATTATTAAAGTTTCATGTGATCCATAGCCATATTTCCTTATCATGTATGCTTCATGTAAAATAAATATAAGAGTTCAAATTCATGTTGCTGAAACAAGAATTCTTCTTGGTGAGACATAGACTGCTCTATAGTGAGCAAAGAGAAGTAAACTAGTTATTAAAAAAACGAGACAGGAAACTAGTATATAAATGGGAAATAGCTGATTTACAGAAATGTTGCATAATTTGACATGTTATGACATATTTCTTTTTTTTCCTTTGCGTCTATCCAAATTTTCAAAAATCATGAATATAATGATACTGTAATTTTAATCTAATTTTATTCTACCAGATTATATTGTAGAAGGCTAAAAAGACGACACAAAAATATTCTAACTAAGGAATTTTTTTTTGTTTCTGTTGACGTGTGTGGAATAATAGCAATGTGTATGCGTGGAACTGGAACCATCTCTGATTCTCTTCACTTCACAATCGATTAAATTTCAGAATAAAATTGTATACTGTATATCTTTTGTTTTCCTGCTTATAATAACAGCTGGAGATTAGAGATGCCAATCATGGACCTGAACCGTGGGCTTGGCCCGTAAAGTATTATCACATGACGGTTTTGGGATGATGTTGTTTGGGCCGATTGGCAGGCTTTTCGGGATAGGTCTTTACTGGACTGAGTTTTTTGTAGGATGCGCTGAAATGAGTCATACAAGATTACAAGAATGCACTTTTTTTCTTTTTCATTTCTTCGTTTTACCTGGAAAAAACGAGAAGGAGAGTGAGAAAAAGCTACTGATTCATGTGAATTCTCTCAAGAAAAAATAAGAAACTCATGCGATGATGATTCCAGCTTCGGTGATGATGATTCAAGCTCCGAAGATGACGACTCCAGCTCCGACGATGACGATTCGACCTCTGACGATGTTTTGATCTGGTTGTCTCTTTTTATTTAATTGGGATTGGCAGTTTTGATTTGATGTTTGGTTTTTATTTATTTTTTGGATTCAACAAACTAAAATATTAGTTATAAACTTATGAGATATATTCCAATGAAAAATATCTTATGCAATTATTTTTACTTGGTATGTTAAGTATGTTTTGGGTGTGATAAAGGTAACTACAAGTTTTGAATAAAAAATAAACAAATTAGTGATCGATGAATATCTAGTTGAATCGACAATTTGAATTGTCCCAGAATGGCGTGAAACGTTTGGAGTGGCTTGAAGCGTTCTAGTGTGTGTATTATCACTTATCTCGCGGGCCGAACCGGAAAGGATTATTCATATAACGGGACGGGGTTGGACATCCATTCCGGAGACCAAAGTCTGCACGAACCTGAACCGCTGTTAGCCATGGAGACCCAATCTCTCAATGAGAGGCCCAAAACTTAATATTGATCGCTCTGGACTGGGTTAGGCCTACCTTATGGCCCATTAATATACGGACCACTTTAAACTAAAATTGCGAAAACTCAGGTCGGGTCGTTTAGACTTAGTTGGATAGTAGCTTGGGTCGGGTCATTGAAGTTTTTTTCTTAGTACAAAGAAATCAAATCGAGGAAACGAGGAGGAGTTCTTCTTCTCGATCTCTCCTTGGTGCTCGGGAGAGAGAAAAAAGGAAGAAGATCTGTATATTATATTCGAGCGACTTCTTCTTCGTCGTCGAACTATCAGGTAATCTGAATGCGATTATGGATTTTGACTGTCGTAATCAAGAAACAAATTCAATTGAAGGTGTTTCAAATTGCGTAGTGGGTGATTCTCTAGAGTCGGATAACACGGGCTTCTTTGTTGCTTTGGCTTGCATCGATTTAAAAGCTCTATGAATCTGGATCATCAAACTTTTAGTAATAGATCTCAAGTTTTGGTTTCTAGTTAGGGAGTGCGCTGTATAATAGTTGAAAGGTTGACCCATGTTGTGGAATTTCATTGTAAATCTGCAGTGAATTTTTTTTTTTTTTTTTTGGTTCAGTGAGAATGGATGGTGTTGCCGGTTTACAAGAGGCAGCTGGGGCCAGATTTAGCCAGGTTGAGTTAATTGGGAGGGGATCCTTTGGTGATGTCTACAAAGCGTAAGTTTCTCTTTTTTGTTCGTGTGTAGTGAGAGCACACTAGGGGTACTGAAATGTAATTACTCTCTCATTGGGTCTTTCCCTGGCTAGATGTGCTTTCATCTGAAATATGAAAACTGAAACCATCTTTTCTCGTATTCTTGTATTATGCAACATTACCAATAGGAGAACATTGATTGATCCACTATTTTTTGACATTTCTTGCTAGAAAAACATTGAGAGTTGGGTAATTTGTTGTTCTGAATTGAAAAAAATAACAGAATCTTTGAGGAATAAATATGACCCTGTTCCAGCCTTGTTCTGTCTTTCATATAAGGAGTAACTAAGAACAGTGTGTCTACCTTATTCTCATGTTGAACTTTTGCATTTGCTTATCAGGTTTGATTCGGAACTTAACAAAGAAGTTGCCATTAAAGTTATTGATCTGGAAGAATCGTAAGTATCTGCGTTTTTAATATGATTTTTCTCGCTATCATCTATGTAGTCTTCACTTATTCTTTTGGATATTTTTCTGTTTGCTCTCTAGTAAAATTGAACGTAGGTATGCACAATCTTTATATGCTACTGTTTTGCGGTTCTCAAAGGCACTAATTGATATTTGGTTTCGTCTGTAAAATAGCTATTGTTTTTAGTCCTATTATCCTTCTTTCAAGGATACCACATTGATCATTGCCCTTTACTAACTAGACCTTTTACTTCATATCTGACAGAGAAGACGAGATTGAAGATATACAGAAGGTATCTCTTGGATTAACGTAAATCGTTTGGGTAATTTATTAGCAATGCAAGAATGTCATGTTCACATTGTGTTATTGACCCCAGGAAATTTCAGTATTGTCACAATGCCGTTGCCCATATATTACCGAATACTATGGTTCTTATCTCAACCAGACAAAGTTATGGATCATCATGGAATATATGGCTGGTGGCTCAGTTGCTGACCTGGTATGTTATTTCACCCCCGTGCTGAGTTGAGAGATTCAACTGTTTGTATGATGATGCACACATCTCTCTGGAGTTCTTATTCTGTACTCCGTTGGTGCAAATTTTAACCTCTGAAACAATATTGCGAGTGTAGCTACAACCAGGTCATCCATTGGATGAAATTTCAATTGCTTGTATTACGCGGGATCTACTTCATGCTGTTGAATATCTGCACACAGAGGGAAAGATCCACAGAGATATCAAAGGTTTTCTCTGCTAATATATTTTATGACTTGTCTTCCTCCAACTGTGTCCTCATGCTTATTGCATGACAAATGTTTTTTTCCCCCCTGTTTTGCAGCCGCTAATATTTTGTTGTCCGAGAATGGAGATGTTAAGGTATTCTCAACTTCTAAAACTTGATTCATTAAATCCTTGAATTTTCTTATATCCGAGTGGTTATTTGCACTGGTGACCTCCAACTTCTTTCACACATATCAGGTTGCGGATTTTGGTGTATCTGCACAACTAACCCGGACAATATCAAGGAGAAAGGTGCTTATCTTATTATGCTAATGAAACTCCTGGTTCTATATCTTTTTTTCTTGATCATCTATAGTTTAATGTTATTACACTATCTTTGCTGCATTTACTAATAATAGACAATTGACAGACATTTGTAGGAACACCATTTTGGATGGCACCAGAAGTTATTCAAAATTCAGAAGGGTATAATGAGAAGGTGTCTTATAGCTTCCTTACTTCTTCTAGCTTCCTCAATGTTCTGTATATGCCTGAATTTTCATGTTTTCTAGCCTCTCTAATCTTTTGTTGGTCTGTTTTTGGACTGGTAAATTGTTTTCAGGCAGATATATGGTCTCTCGGAATAACGATGATCGAGATGGCAAAAGGAGAACCTCCCCTTGCCGACCTTCATCCTATGAGAGTGCTGTTTATCATTCCCCGGGAAAGCCCTCCTCAGGTTTCATCGTTCTAATTTTAGAGGAAACCTAATAATTCCATGTCTTGGTTGCGATATTTAACCTTTTGTATTTCCTCCACAGTTAGATGAGCATTTTTCACGTCCTTTGAAGGAATTTGTTTCATTATGCTTGAAAAAGGCTCCTGCTGAGGTATTTCTAGAGCAGACCCTGAACTTTATCACCAGAAGTGGCATACCAACATCTCTTATTCAACTCTTCCTTTATATTTCAGAGACCAAGTGCGAAAGAACTTCTCAAACATAGATTTATAAAGAGTGCTAGGAAAAGCCCGAAACTTCTCGAGAGAATAAGGTGTGATGCTTGTTCTAGTCATCCGTGTTGATTTATGAGACTGCTAACTTTGTTGTGTAAGAATAAATATATGCGGTTTTGATTTGTAGATGGTGTTCCACTTGGTTCCTTTTTGGTCCCCTTTATGCCAAAAGAAATTACAGAACAGGATGAATTTTGGAGTTTAAACAAAAACAGGACGAATTTTTATACTGTTTTTTTTTGTTTAAAGGGAGCGGCCAAAATACCAAATAAAAGAGGGCGAAGACATTCCAACAAGTGGTCCCAAATCTCCGGCTGCATCATCTGGGACTGTTAGAGTGGCTAGAGATGACAGAGGCCCTGGAACTAGGTTGGATCAATGGTCTACTCTTGAGATTTCTTCCCTCTTTCTTGTTAATGACAATGTTAGGAACTTGTAATTACAGTTTTCAGGGAAGAACTGTCAAAAATGCCGGGTGGGATTTTAGCATTGGGGGTTCTCAGAGTGCTGGAACTGTTCGAGCTTTGAAACCTCCGCAATCGAGGGAAAGGCGCCAAGAAGTTACTTCTGATCAGAGTTTTCAAAAATCATCACGAGCCAGTGGTAGTCCTGCAGTCCCCGAAATCTCTGAAGGAGGTTTTGTTAAAAGAGATTCTTATCAGAATGACTTTCAAGAAGAGGTAAGATCATGTGCGTCTTAGGTTTCAAGTTGCTTTCAACCATTTTCAGTCTGATTGAAGCTTTTTACACTTGGACGATCATGTAACCTGGGTTACCAATATACAATTAAAGAACAGGAACATGGTATACGTTTCTCATCCTTGTCATTCTGAATTTTTAGGATGATTCATCTCTCAGTGGTTCTGGAACTGTTGTCATAAGATCTCCCAGAAGCTCTCAATCATCTTCAGTATTTCGTGATTTAAGTTCTGGGGTATTGGAAATTCTTTCTCCCTTTTTTTTTTCTCTTAAGATCAAGTCTGTATACTCTGCCTTGGTCCCTGTCTTGCAGTTCCAACAACTATTATGTCTAATTCTAGCTTTGTGTAGTCTACCAGCAGGTATACATCTTTTGATGATGCTTCGACAAGTGGAACCGTTGTTGTCCGTGGGCAGAATGATGATTCTGGATCACCTCGAACACCAAAATCTAGACTAGGGCTTCAAGAAAGAAGTTCCAGTGCCTCTGAAGATAGCATATCAAATCTTGCAGAGGTTGCTCACCTGATTAATACTTTTTATCTTTTAAGTTGTCTCTTGTGCTTTTACTCATTCATACGATTCATTTATCCTTCAGGCAAAGGCAGCACTCGAAGCAGGTTTCAGAAGGGGCAATGCAAGGGAAAGACTCGGTAATGGGAAGGTTAACAAAAGAAGGGAACAAGCAAAAGATAGTTCTGATCATTTGAGGTTAGTTTTTGTGTAAGTATACACTAAGCTTTCAGCTGATCACATTAGTTCTGATCATTTGAGGTTAGTTTTTGTGTAAGTATACACTAAGCTTTCAGCTGATCACATTATTTTTGATTGGTTATTTCTGACCTGAAATTATGGTTTGCAGAAGTTCCCGCGATGATTCTGATAAACAAAAACCACTCATAAGATCACAACAAGTGAGTGATGATGAAGATGAGTCTGCATTGGCATCATTATCTGCATCATTGTCATTATTGCTCTTACCATCCCTGAAAGAGGTGAGTTCCTTATATAATACCTATTTCTAATCTACGACCATTGGGCAATCTTTGTCTCTCAATAAGTTAGAGTTGGCTTCGGTTTTGGAGAAAAAAGGTTTTCGTATTTCATTTTGAGAGAAGTTGCGAATGATGTAGGCTGTTGGGGGTGACACTTCAAAAGGATCTGTGGGACATAGAGTTTCGAGAGCCTTAGTGAACATGGAACGCGAAAAGCCTGGTTCTTCTGAAGCTTTTATCGCCAAACTGATTGAACAGTTGGGAAGGTGAGGGGAACTGTAAAAGAAGAAACACACAGTTGAAAAATGTTATCAGTCATATTATTTGTCAATATACTTTGACCTGATGAACCTTGAAAACTGTCATGCAGTTCAAAAGAAGTGTCAGTGAAAGAAGTGCAAGACATGGCGATCCGTGTGTTCGGTAAGACAGTGACCAATGATGAAGAAAACAAAAGAAAGCAAGCTAGCCAAGAGTTTACTTCTAATACGAACGTTAGCCCACTTGGAAGATTCTTATTCTCAAGGTTTGGCTGAGGATAAGAACATTACATTCCTCAAAAATCGAAACCAGATTGATAACCATATTTTTCTACTTCGTTTGTGCAGATGGCTAGGTCAAACATCGCGTGATCTTAACCCAAGTTGAGACATGGAGAGAACCATAAGATTGGTGTTTGTGTTTGTGTGTCTTGACATTGGTTGGTGCATTGAATTTTGCTATTTATGTGTATAATTTTTCAGCAGAAGATTGGTGTGCTTATTAATTTTAATTTGTTTTCTTTTTTTATTGGGATCTTTAATTTTTATATTTATTATTCCTTCCTGGGGTTTTTCGAGAGGAAGTATATGATATTCTTAGATGTATAATTAAGGGCTTGCCTGCCAATAATAAGTAATCACTCTTTTACCATTCATTCATCTATTACTCATTATAGAGCGAGGAGATTGCATTCTTATTTTAGTTCATCAATGCATACTCTTCTTCCTCATATCCTTATTTTGGTTGTGTTTCTTTTACTGCAAAATAAGAGGGATAATTGTTGGTGGTTTGGTCGGATAGATGAGCGTCTTGAGAAGTTATTAATCTTCAACGACTTCTAAAAGGTATTTTGGTTGAGTGTTACATCATCTCCAATGTAATTTTTTTTTTCTTCAAAAATAGAGTAAAAGTGAATATTGAATAAAAATGCTCTAATTTTATTCCATTTTTCATTCCATAATAGAGTAATGAAAAAAATTGATTATTCTAATTATAGAGTAAATTCTGTTATGGAATAAAAAATGAAAGGTTCTGCTTCATATTCATTTTTACTCTATTTTAGAGAAAAAAAATGGTGTTGGAGAGATGTCTTTAGTCAAGTGAGTGATGTATCTAAACTAATAATTATATTTGTGTTTGTATTTATTATACTATTATTTGCGAAGTGATTTTTCGCAACAGAGCTCCCACGTTAAAAGTTAGAGTGATTAATATCTTTATACGCTTAATAAATAAAATATATAAATTACCTACAAATAAAAACGAATTTAAATTATCTTGATTTAGATAAGTAAATAAAATTAATAATAATCATAAGAATAATCTAAAATCTAATTAATATCTTTTTAAATAAGATAATTTTGATATATATTGTGTTAATTTTGATATATATTGTGTTGTTATCTAAAAATATATTTTAGTAAAAAATAAATACTAAAACAATATAAAATACATAACTAAATATTAATCAAGCAAACTTCTTAATTTTATATATTAAAAAGAAAATTATTATTTGATTTTAAAATTTATTTTTAATAGTGAACATAATATACAAAAGAATATATGGTTTCAAAAAATACAACACAAATAGTTTATCGTTATAATATTTAAGTTAGTGAAATACTTAATAATAAAATAATTATAGAACTTTTAGACCTGCAAATAGTAGCAAAACATCTAGTTATAATATTATTTTTAAAATACTTGTTGGCGTAATGGATTTTTTTGTTTGTTCATTACTCCATTTCCTACTCCATTTTGTAGTAAAATATGGAGAGAAGTTGGAGATGCTCTAACAACTCTTTTTTCATTGCACCAACATACATAATATAACACATTCTTTGTATTAAAAAAAACAAATATCAATTAATTGTTACGTAGAGAATACTTCTTACCCGTAAACAATATTAATACCTGAACTATTAAAATGTTTTTAAAAAATTGTTAAGAGACAACAAATAAAGTTGGAGGTGTTTTAGAAATTGTCCTGATATGAAGACGAAATTACTGTCAGTTACAAGTGATACCAAAACTTGTGAATTACGTGTGACCGTAAGAAAAAAAGCCTGAAAGAACATTATATAACTTTAATGAATGGATATTTAGTATCCCGGTCATTACATACGAAGATTCATCTCTTAACTCATACTATCAAGTATGTACAACCTTAAATCAAACCAAGATTGTTAAATGGCTAAACTTTGGTGCCAGCTATATTCCAAACACGCAGCTTCCCACTCTTGTCTCCAGTGAATAACAACCCTTCAGGACCAACTGTGATCGTGCCGACCGTGTTTGTAGAGAATATCTTTCCTCTCTCTTCAAAAATGTTTGCATAACCCCAAAAACAAAGCAGAATGAATAACAAAAGATTGCAGTTAAAATAACAATGATAACTAGAGAGACATCAAGGCTACGAAGCTCCACTTACGATGGTAGATCACATATGCTGACTGTTCCGTTTTGGTAAGAACAGAACACGATCGGTTTGCCCTCTGCATCGCCCATCCCACAAAGAGTATGCACACTCTGTTTCAAACCACAAAGATGGAAATATTAATAAACGTTTTCTTGTTATAACCAAGAGTGGCTGTTGTTAACTTATGGGAAGAATGAAGATAAGGTGAGTAGACAAAACTTACTTGTTCTTGTCTGCGTGTTTTAGCAACTTCCAGGCTGCCATTTTCAGAACAAGCCCAGACTTTGATGGTTCCATCCAAAGAAGACGATATGAGATACTGATCCCAACATAGGAGCGACGTGACAGTGTCGGAATGTTGCCTCAGTGTCATTGTGCATTCCAGTGTATTGAGATCCCACACCTTTATTGTTTTATCAGCAGAACCAGAGTATAGTCGCTGACCTCCCCAACTATAAAGCATGTGACTTCACCGCTATGGTGTCCCTACAGAGATGTGAGATATGTGAAAGGATCAGACTCGGAGTCAGTTGCTTTCCAGACAGATATGCTACCAGACTGCACAAAAAAAGCAACTTACTTTAGAACAAACAAGAAAGCAGAGAACTAACACAAGTAGAAAGCAAGAGAGGATACTAAAAACACTTACACTTGTCCCAGCAAAAAGCATTCCATTGCCAACAGTCATAGCACGGACCTGACCAACCACTCCATTAAGATGCAAATCTTTACTGGTTTGAACGTTAAAAGCCTGCAGAGTTGTGCATAAAAAAAATGAGACCAGACCCAAAGCCAACACAAAAAATCCCACTCAAGAGTATAGCTCATAATTGCAAAAGTGTACGAGTAAAGGGATTTCTTAAACTAACCTTTACAGAATTTGGCAAGCCAAGGAAAACCCATAGGCCTTCACTGATTAAAGACCCTGCTTCTGCCTGGAGGTTGATTGTATGAACACACTGGCCAGAGTGGCAATCCCATATTCTCAATGTGCCATCGCTACTAGCTGAAAAGAGTTTATCTGAACCCTGAGGAAGTGCAATCCCCTTTAGATCCTATAGAAAACAACAAGTTAGCCAAGAAGAAGGCGTTTTAAAAAAAGAAAGTTGTAAAAAGAAACAAACCTTCTTGTATCCTTCAAAAGAAGCTACCATCACAATTCCAGGGAGGCTAGTCCAAGAGTGCAAGAAAGAGCATTGATGACCCTTCCTGCAGTTGCCAGCTTTCCCAAACTTACACAGACATTCCTTAGACTCGGGAGTGCCAATATCATTAGACACCCAACCTCTACTGTTTGAAACAAACGAGCTTCTTTGCACATACGCAGCATTCTTCCTTCGCTGGTTTGACACACTAGATGCTGTGCTTGAAACGTGTGGTTCCGTAGACCTGTAAGTGGTATCATTCTTCCTTGGCGTGTTGGCATCTGATGAAGTCCAAAACAGATTCCTAGACCACTTATTAGGACCTCTTTTTTGATAAGGTCTTCTCGGAAGTATATCAGCTACACAATCTTGTTGTCTTTCCACTCCAAAGTTTCTTCTGTTAGAGTATTTCCTTTTAACTCATTCTCTATAAACACACAATTGAGAAAAACACTAACTTTAGCAGACTGTATCCACGGAGACGATCACTGTTGCTGCTTCATCCATGATGATCCACAGAAAACCTCAGAAGAGTAACACGCTGCCAAAGGAGTTAAGATGACTGAGAATAAAAAACTTCCAGTCCTCTGATAAACCCCCAAGTCCATGCTAACACCACTCCAAGTACCGTAGAGAGCATCAAGTCCACATAAATAAAAAAAAAAAAAAACAAAACCTAATACAACCTAATCTCCATTCCTACCCCTAACCTAATTCCAGAAATGCCATAGATGTTCCATCATCCTTAACTCGGCGAAACCCTAGCTTCCTGGGTAAAGTCGGTACGAATAGGACGAGGAAGATTGGCGACCCAAATTGAAAGCACGAACAAGTCATCGAAGAAGAAGCAAACCTGAGAGATCCAACGAACGTATGATCTATGCCTTCGATTTTTCGACTCTAGCGAGAGAGCAAAAAGAGTGAGTTTTTTTTTACGCGGAGATAAAAGCAAATGAAAGTTAAGCTACTGCTGCGCCCTATATTTATAGATGGATGTGGTCATGTGGACGGAGGTTCAATAGCATCAGTGGTTTCTTAATTGGACCCACTTAAGGCCCATAACTTTAAGGTCGAAATTTATAATTCAAGAAAAACTATTTATTAATTCTCTGTTTTTTTTTTTTGTTTTTGCAAATCGTGGGACTCTTCTAGGTTAGAAACAAAGAATGATCAAACAAAACAAGATGTAATTATAAATGCTTAAAGCCATTAAAAATGTGTGAAGAAGTTCATTAGACTCAAACAAAGTAAATAGATAAAAAATCCTTGTGATAGAATAACAGAGAGTGAAGCTTGGAATAAATAATGCAGAAGTCTAAGAATGTAAGATATGATTCTAAGAACCAAAGATGGACTCCATCAATATTCTTAAGTTTGTGTTTCTTATTGTTGTTCTTCCTTTGGTTACTTCATGATGAGGTTTGAGAGACCATTGGTCAATGCAGACAGTGCCAACTTAATAGGGAGCGCAGACGGTGCAACCGCCTCAGACCGGTCCAAATCCAGTATTATTAGGGCCCTAATTATGTTCGTTAGCATATATAATCTAGATTTAGAGTACTCTAAAACACAGTATCACAAATTTTTTATATTGAAATATCAAATTAAAGAATGTGCATGATTTAAGCTCTGGTAAATGTTTTTAGAAATTGTTTTTACTCAATGTTAAGTAAATAACTTATTATAGGGCTTTTAAATTATTATTATTTTTTTTTTGATGGAATGTTAAATTTATTAATCATCGCTGAAACGATTATTTACAAAAGAATATGAATATGAAAAAATGTGAGATCTAAGGTATCATGCTACATGAGCACCAAACCATCTACATAGGAGACCTTTCAGCTCTGGGTTCAGGAAATATTTCGTGGACATTATTCGACTGCGGATTGACTTGTCTATCAAACGAGCCAGTTGATCTACCGGTTTAGCAGCACTGCCATGCTTCCTATCGTTCCTCTCCCGCCAGATAAAATAGACGGTGACTTGGAGAGCCATTCGTAACAAGATAAACGTCAGCCGATCATATGTTCTGGTCTGTAACCACATGATTGTTATCTCCCAATCTGGATAAGGTTGAACACCAAATAGGTTACCTGCAATCTTCAGCCATAATGTAAACGTATAGGGGCATGCGAAAAAAAGGTGATCCCTCGTCTCATCCGGCTCCCCACAGAACATACAACCTTGCGGAGCGCCCCATTTACTAGTACGATGACCCGTAGAGAGCCTATCTCGGAAAGCTAACCACGTGATAAAAGCGTATCGAGGAACCCCTTGAGAGAACCAAACCAACTTGCTCCACTGAATCTTGTCCTTAGTGTTTCTTATTTGTTGCCATGTTTCAGAGGAAACAAAATGATCACCATAAGTATTCGGCCCTGTCCTCCATGTAGCTCTATCTACAGAATGTGAAAGCGTTAGAGGAATACTCTGAATTTCTTGCACCAGATTCGCTATCTGCTGGTCCCGATAGACCCGTATTCGCCAAGTACCATCCACAAAAACATCACATATTTTTGCATTCTTTTCAATTCCCAGCTTCTACGTACCAATATCCCCCATGAGATCTATTAACCGACCTTTCGGATACCATACATCTTTCCAAAACCTAACTTCCTGGCCATTACCAATGCTCATACGGAGAAATTGTTTCGCAAGAGATCGAAACCTGAGTAGTTTCCTCCAGACCCAAGAACCTAGCCCTGTATCTCTTACATCCCAAAGTGTCTCGCCTCGCAGTAGATATTTCTTCACCCAAACTCCCCAAAGCGAATAGGACTGAGAGCAGAGTCGCCATATAAGCTTCAAGATGAAAACTGTGGTAACCTCCTGGATACGACGCAAACCAAGCCCACCCTCCTCATACGGATAACACACCTACGCCCAAGCAATCTTAGAGCTGGAAGTGTTGTTTGGTGACCCACTCCAGAGAAAAGCTGAGCACATACTTTCAATTTCGTCAATACACGCTTGAGGGAGACAGAAGGCCGCGCACCAGAAGTTTGTGATGCTTGCGATAACCGACTTGATGAGCTGCAATCTGCCAGCATAAGACAAGGCTTTGCTGGTCCAAGAGAGTAGCTGGTTCCTGATTTTAGTAGTCAGTGGAGCATAGTCATTTTTCCCCATTATCTTGGTAGTAAGTGGGAGCCCAAGATACATGATAGGTAGCGCCGAAACAAACAACCCACAAGCTGTAGCTTTGGTTTCAAGGACATGCTTGCCTCTCCCCGCTGCAAACACTGTAGATTTAGAGATATTAATCCTCAAACCTGACATCCTTTCAAACTCCTCGAACACCGAGAGGGTGTTTTGTAGTGATGCCGACGTGCCATTGGTGAATACGACAATGTCATCGGAAAAACTCAGATGAGAGAGGTTGACCTCACGACACTGCGGGTGATAGCCAATGTGACCCTGAGAGACAGCTCGGTTAAGGAGCTTAGATAGTACGTTGCTTACGATGACGTAGATGTATGGAGACAAAGAACACCCCTGTCTGATGCCTCTAGAACTTGAGAAAAAACCTTCCAACTCCCCATTGACTGAGACAGAGAACGCTGCAGTATCGATGCATCTCATAATCCAAGTCACAAACAAATTTGGATAATTCATTGCTCTAAGAGTATCCTCAATAAAAGTCCAACTGATGGTGTCAAAAGCTTTCGATATATCCAGCTTAATGGCCGAACGAGAGGATACTGAAGTCTTGTGATAGTCCTTGACAAGTTCTGTGGCTAAAAGAACGTTTTCCAACAGCAGTCGGCCCTCAACAAAAGCGCATTGGTTCATTTCGATAGCCTTAGGTAGTGTAGCTTTCAGTCTCTTGGCAATAATTTTTGATATCACCTTATAGATGACATTGCAGCAAGCAATCGGCCGAAAGTCCGTCATCTTGGGAACTAGGGAGAGCAATGTGGCATTGACGCTGTGGGGCATGAAACTGTAGAGGAAGAAAGATTGCACCGCAATAACAAACTCTTTTCCTATCACTGGCCAGGCCGCTTTATAGAACTCCATAGGATATCCATCCGGACCCGGTGCTTTATTCGCTGGCATTGAGAACAGCACAGCTTTAACCTCGTCTGGCTCAACCGGGGCTTGGAGAATAGTTGCATCCGCGCTAGAGCACTGATAGTCCACTAACTGCCGTAAATCCTCCTGGGGAACTCTGGTGATACTTAACTGGTCAGCCTTGAGGAAAGCCTCAAAATGCGCAGCCGCTTCCTGCTTAATATCTGACTGGGAGGTGAGAATTCTACCGTCAGTAGTGACAATATGCCGAATGGTGTTTCTCACATTGCGACTCTGAGCTACTTTATGGAAGAACCGCGAGTTCCTGCTACCCAAACCCAATCATTGGACTCTGGATTTCTGGTAATAAAACTGTTCTTCGATACCAGAGATGCTATGCCAGTACTCCCACGCATCGGAGGCAGCCTCAAACGTCTAGGTTTGTGGGTTTCGCATCGCTTCAGTTTGCTTCTCACAGAGGTCCTCGTAAGCCTTTTTCACTCGACCCGGAAAATCTCCATACAGGTCCCTATTAAGCCCCCTCATCTCCGATTTGAGTGACTTCAGCTTCTCATGGAACAGACGAAGAGCGAGCCGGGAGTGGAACAATTGGGGAGAGTTGTTCCAAACCTGAGAAACCACTTCAAGGAATCTTGGGTGGTTTGTGACATGGATGAAGAACTTAAAAGGTTTCATGTTTCCTTGCGGGGCTTCCCTCAGCTGGATGTGCATACGCAAATGGTCAGAGACACCTCCAGCTTCAAAAGTGACAAAAGATCGGGGAAAATCATTTATCCAGCGACTGTTTATCATTACTCTGTCAAGCTTCTTACTGATAGGGTTATCATCTTGGCAATTTGTCCAAGTGAAAGATGGACCAACTTGAGCTAGGTCTATCATGTCACAATTCTGAACCGCATTTTGGAAATCTGTAATGGCGCTCATGTTCATTCTTGTCTCTTGAAACCGTGAGTGTTCTTCAGGAGATAAGGTGACATTGAAATCCCCCTGGATGATCCATGGGCTGTCTTGCACTTGGATACTCAGCATTTCCATCTCACGCCAAAGTTCCTTTCTCTCATTGGAAGAATTCGAAGCGTAGATGAAAGAACTGAGGAAAGTATCACCAGTTGTTTTGTATCTCACCCACACTGTAACCATCTGCATACTTGAGGAAACCGGGCACACTTCAACATCAGCAGACCAGCAGACCCAAATCCTACCGGGCCTATGATTCAGGTAATTATTCACACAGCTCCAACCCGAGAAAGTAGCATCAAAAACTTTCCGAAAATTCTCTTCCTTGACTCTTGTCTCAAGTAAACAACCAAAACATAACTTAGCAGCTTTAACCCAATGCCTTACTGCTCGTTGTTTGCATGGCTTATTGAACCCACGCATGTTCCAAGCAAAGATTGACGACATCAGTGCTTCCGGGAGGAAGCTTTCTTCGCCGCGGCCTGTCCTTTCTGCTGCTGTACCATAGATTGAAGTAGTCCTCTCGAGTTAGCTATAACCCGCTTAGCGCCTCTACCACGTCCACGCTGTGAGGTATGTTGCCTCGGTAAGGAAGCTTGTACTGTATCAGTGATAGCTCCACCAGCAGCGACCACAGATTTACCTACATCTTCCTCTTGGGGAACTAGACCGTCACCAACACTGGTAGCGCAGTTTTCCTCTCCATTGATTTCATCAGATTCATCCTTCTCATCCTCCCCAATCTCACCTTCCTCTCTCAGGTCTTGTAAGGCTTTGTAACCATTAGGAGAGACATAAAACTCAATTTCCTTAGACGGAGAATCCCTCCGACCATGACCCTTCCCTAGTTCCCACTCATCGGAGCTTGCTTTCGCAGTTGTCTTGCCTAGACTAGAGCTTTCATGTTCCAGAGCGCCCCCACCAGAGAGGTTCTCCTTCACTGGTATAGCCTCAAGTTCCTCCATTAGTTTCGATACAATCTCTGTATTCGGTTGATCCACTATTTCCTTTGAAACAAATCCTTCTAACACAACCGTGTCATTCACCACGGTTGTCTCGTCCACTGACTGTGATACTGAAATCTTTGCTTTGCAATCCTTCTCTACATGCCCCCACTTGGAGCACGATAGGCACTGAGGAGGCAGCCAGGGATAGCTGATTCCCACGAAGACAGAGTCGCCATCTCTGCCTTTAAAGCTAATCTTCCTTGGTAATGGCTTAGTCAGATCCACCTCCACCAGAACCCTTGCCACATCCATTCTCACGCAGCGCTCTGTGTGAGGATGTAGTTTGATGAACTTTCCCGAAGTACGAGACAGAAAACTCAGTCCTTTCCTCGAGTAGAGGTATCCAGGAACGTTTTGCAGGTCAACCCAAAGGGGAATCCCTGAGAGGTCCGGAGGCACACGAGCTGTTTCAGGCGTCCACTCTTCCACCATCAAAGGGACCTCGGAGATGTGCCAGAATTTCCTGTTAAGGACTCTGGGTTTTACCTCCGCATCCTCAATACGAAATAGTACTGTCGTTTTCCCAATGAACTGTACATCGATCTTAGATTTCCGCCCTGGAGATGGCCAGATCCTGTTTACCGTAGCATGGACCGAGCCGATGTGCGGCGCATCGTTCATGAAGTAACCGAAAACAAAACACTTCCATAGTGGGTTTGAATCCACCATTAACTCCTCCGGAATAGCCAATTCCGCCACTCCATCCTTCACCACAAACTCCGGATTCAATATTTGCATAGAACCCTCATCAGACAAGACTTGAGAGTATAAGGGCCTCACGCCGTCATCTCCGTCTCCACCCGTCTTGGTCTGAGAACCACTTCCTCCAGTACCGCACTTCTCCTCCCCCGCCAAAGGATCCCGAGACCCAGACACCCCTCTCTCTTCGTCGCGCGCCTCCCTCTCTCCGCTGGTTTTTTATCCGATTTGAGGTGTTGAGTCGGTTTCGCTGTCGCCATCGCCGTCGAGAGCAGTGAAGACTTCATCGATGCTCTTCTTTATTGACCTTAAACCGGCCCTGAATGCAGAAGACGAGACTAAATCAAGATGCTCTGAGAATGCTGATGAGCTGCAGCATAAACAAGAACCGTAACATTACGCCAAAAAATATACCGAAAAAATAAGCAAAAGAAGGCTAAATACTTATTATACATACATCTACTCTAAAAATGCTAATTTGATGCTCTTCAAGATCGATGATGTTCACCTGCATCTTTTTCAATAAGCCAACAATCGAAATGAGTCCGTAAGAGCTATAGTAAGATCATTAGACACAATGAACTTTGTGTTTTTTCTTCATAAACCCAATGTCACATTCTGATGAACTTCCAGAAATTACTCAACGATGTCGAGAGCAGTGAAGACTTCATCGATGCTCTTCTTTATTTTCCAACACGCTACTAGGTTCAACAAACTCCATTTTTTAACATGAGCTGTTAGCAATTTGAGCTCCCTTGGCATACAAGGTTTCCTTAGGAACGTGCATGTTAAGACTGTCCCCAAAGTGAAAAAAACATCCCAAAAAGTCAGCACCTAGATTTAGACATGTAGACGTTAAAGAGATTTAGTTATCAACATTAAGGAAGATAATAAAGTTGAACTACCTCTTCGAACCCTATGTCAAGTAGGGTTTTTTGCAGATCACTAAAATCGGTGTACCCTAAATCATTAAGAACTCTCATGATAACACCTATAGAGTTAGTGATATTTTCAAGTCATCGCCGAGACGCATGTAAACTTCTTTTAGATCACCAAAAAAATGTGTTATGTGCATCCATTTGATGTACTTCCAAATCTTTAGACACATCAAGACGAATGAAAAACCGTACCGTGTTCATCTTGACAACTGGAGCAAAGATTTCATCAAAATCATCACCTTCTATTTGATTATTGCCACATGCCACTAACCAAGATTTGTGGCGTAATATCGTACCATCAGGATTATATTTGTCTCGATAAACCCATTTACAACCAATAGCTCTCTTGCCAGGAGGAAGCGATGTAATACCCCAAGTTCCACTATCTTCTTGAGCAACAATCTCATCTTTCATAGAGTCACGCTAGATCTTATATATGTTTTACTGCTTAGGAGTAACGTTTTGGTTCAGGAATGGCAGTGATTGCAGCAAGAAAGCCTGATGTGACTCTGAAAATTTTAGGTTAGTAACATAGTGATTCAGGGGATATTATACTTTACCTTGTATTGTTTCAGGGGACGGAGATGAAGAGCAGACGAGAGCATGATGGATTTCTTTAGTTGTTTCTTCAAGACACTGAGTATTGTGTGAAACATAATCTTGAAACTTAACAGGAGCAACTTTATTTGGTGACTACGCCTTAAACTTCAGTGACAACATTCGTAGGAGATGGTACCAGCTGAGGTAAAACTGACTCATTCCTATGGTTCTCACATGACTGAGGTAACACACTTGCCAAAGAATTCGATTTGATAGTCTCAAGAATAGATGGTAAATATTTCTCTATAGTAGACACTGGTATTTCTTTTCCACAACTGGCAGAGCTCTCCCTGTCAACTGAGATTGATAATTCTTGAGAAATCCAGTCATCATCCGACGCTGAACTCAAAACTGGATAAGAGGTACGAGATTGGTCCGAACATGAGACCTATGTTCTGAAAGGAAACGTTGATTCATGGAATATGACGCTCGAGAGATTGGATCACACACGACCATGTATGAAGAGTTCAAGCCACTACAAGACAACAAAAATACAAAAAAAATCAATACTTGAAAAGGAACTATTAACCGTTGGTAAAAGAGGAATAAAACGACCGAGAAGAAGAAGAGAGTTAAATTCACAACTTATTGTACAGACACACAAAAGATTCATGTGGAATCATCACGCGTCAAAGCAGTTTGTAAGAAACCTTTAAAGAAAACAAAATCAATACATAAATTACAAATATGTTTAAGAAATATAAAAGAAACTTAAGAGAAACAAGTCGGAACCTTAGAGAGATTGAGAGATTTGTAACCGTTATCGCGGAATACAAATCTCCAGTCATAGGATTAGAAGTGCATGTTTATTCTAACGGTTCATTTTCAAAATAAATAGGCTAGTTATTTATACCAGACTTAATAACGAAGAGTTTCTTCTTTTGGCTAATATACGGACAGATAATAATACTGTTAAACACTGAAAATCAAAATGGCCTATTAGCTTAGTTGGTTATAGCGTCGTGCTAATAAAGCGAAGGTCACAAGTTCGATCCCTGTATAGGCCATAAGTAAGTTTTTAATACTTTAATTTACCTTTCCTACTACGTATCTCATTAACAACATACACTGAATCCATGTTGAACCGTTTTAATAAATATAGCATCATTAATTGGCTTAGCACTGGATTTAACTCCAAAACCAGTATTGCCAGTGCCTCTGCAAATCGCCTTTGTAATTCAAGATTGTTTTTAATACTTTAAGTAAGTTTTTAATACTTTAAGTAAGTTTTTAATACTTTAATTTACCTTTCCTACTACGTATTTCATAAACAACATACACTGAATCCATGTTGAACCGTTTTAATAAATATAGCATCATTAATTGGCTTAGCACTGGATTTAACTCCAAAACCAGTATTGCCAGTGCCTTTGCAAATCGCCTTTGTAATTCAAGATTGTTTGCAGAGAAAGTTAGAATGGGAGACAAAGCTTGACACCAAAGATAGCAACAACAAAACTTGTATTGTTTCACCTTTTGTATTGTTTCACCAGGAACAACAGTGGATTGATATTCTCTGTTGGAGAAAACACATTAAACTACTCTCTCTCTCTCTCTCTACAATTGGAAAAATGCGCTACGGGTTGATATTTGTTATGAATCTGATTACGTAACGCCGTTATTGATAGAAATAGAGCAGATACAAGCAGAAACTCATGCTAAAATCTCTCATAACGTCTCAAGCAAGTTTCCACATTATTCAGCATACTCCTCTAAAGCTCTCATCTCTTTTATTTATACTCCTTGAGGTCTCTAACAGAAAAATTCTGTATGAAACAGAGTGAGTCTTCACTGCTTATTTGCTTCAGGTGGCAAGTAAGCACTATCTCAATACCAATCAATATTTCAGAAGAATAGTGGAATCGAAGGTAGGCTCAATCTGTGTCAAGGAAGATATGAATGAGATGTGTGATTGGACTGTTGAGATGTTCTCAAGGGACATTACTTACTGCAAATTTGCCAAAGCCGAGTTCTATACATTGAAATTCAAAGCTCTAGCTTCGCTCCACGGAATGCAGATAAATTAAAGGTCTTTGATTGTCCATAACATATTATTTTAACTAGTATCATTCTGCGTGTGCAGCTAGTTCACTTCGGTTAGATGGTTCTTCCAGTGATGAACTGATGATGCTGATAAACTCGCCGTTAATGAAGTCTTTGAGGTATATTTTACTCTCTTAAGTTATGTGGAGCGCCTACTCCGTCCACTTGTTGACCCCTCGACTCATATTATAGGTCGCGCTTAGTGAGAGTGAAGGAGGGACATTAATACTGTTCCTGAAAGATATTGAGAAGTCTCTGGTTGAGAACAATGTGTCGAAATAATAAACTTGTTTTGGGTTCTCTCAATAGCCCAAGATCAAAGTATAATTATGTCTTTACACAAGAAGCCCAAGAAAAAGAAGTGTGTAGAAGGATTTATGGATAAGGCAAATAGAAGACTTTAGATCTATTTTACTAGTATAAATAGAGGTGCTTGGTTCACTTGTAAGATCATCCCACAATTATCAGAAATAATATGAAGCAATCATAAACTTCAAATGAGTTCTCTCTAAGAGAGTTATAAAACACTCTCTAAATACAAAGCTTGATTAACAAATCCCTTTCCTAAACACGGAGGCTAACTTTTACAGTAGCTGTCCACTTTCCAACTTAACCGCTACAAAAACGTTATCCGGCTAAACTTTCCCAACAAAGTGGTATCAGAGCTAAGTTGATGGCAAATAGTGGTGTTCCCTTCCAAGTTCCGATCCTAACGAAGATCAACTATCATAACTGGAGTTTAAGGATGATGGCGATCCTAGGTGCACATGATGTGTGGGAGATAGTAGAGAAAGATTTTATTGAACAGGAGAATGATGGTGGTTTATATCAAACTCAAAAAGGATAGTTTGAGAGATTCAAGGAAGAGAGACAAGAAGGCTCTCTGTCTAATCTATCAAGGATTAGATGAAGATACATTTGAGAAGGTTGCTGGAGCAAAGACGTCCAAAGAAGCATGGGAGAAGCTTCAGACCTCTTACAAGGGAGCGGAACAAGTTAAGAAGGTACGTCTTCAAACTCTAAGAGGAGAATTTGAAGCATTACAAATGAAGGAAGGAGAACTCATCTCAGATTACTTCTCAAGAGTCTTGACGGTTACTAATAACCTAAAGAGAAATGGTGAGAAGTTAGATGAGGTGAGAATCATGGAGAAAGTTCTTAGATCATTAGATTCGAAATTCGAGCACCTTGTC
>JABAYD010007353.1:0-11417 GCA_014822095.1 Diplotaxis tenuifolia | reverse complement strand
CATTTATTCCGTTGTGACCGATTTTGACACCAACACTCCTTGACTATAGGAAGTCCAGCACGCGGACGAAGGTGGAAGCGTCCCTCATTCCCATTTATCGGAGCCAGATGATACGCGAAAAGCACTTCTCTAACTCTCAAATCCAGACCCTCTTCGTAACCAAGGTTTTGGATCGCCATGAGAATTCGCCAGGCCGGAGGGTTGAGCTGAGACGGAGAGATACGAAAGTAACTACAAAGACTCACTATCAACAATGGAACATCGCCTCTGAAGCAAGATTCAAAGAAAGCTTCATAAACAGCGATCTCCCCGGACATGCCGCCGGAAGCACACTCCGTCGATCGGGGGACACGAAGAACGACGGAGGGAGAAAGTGAATAGCTCTTTCGCAAAACACTCAGCTCATCCTCTCTGACCGACGACTTGAGACCTACCTGTGGAGATGTCGGAGAAACAAATGACAAAGGAATTGGGGTCTGAAAGCCATGCGAATGCACTGATTGGCCGCCTGACCTGAGCGACGAGGAATCCACTCTCCTCTCTGAATTGCTCGCCTCCGCCATTGGTAAGAAGAAAAGGATTTAATCGCGAAGATCCAATTCATATCTTGGTTAAGGACGACAAAGTTCAGAAAAGAGAATGAGAAGACGCTGCAACGAGAAGAAGACTGGAGAATATATTTATATTTAAAAGAAAAAGAGCAGTTGCATATCTTCTCGGGAAAGCGGCCAATGTGGAATCTCGCAACCTCCAAAGACCGAGTTTCAAAAATTCAAATCCAAGAATCCTGCTCCTCGGAATTATCGGAGTAATGGCGAAATCCCCAAAAGGAAAGTGGATCGAAGAATACGATCGAAACGGTCGGGTACGACCCGATAAGCTTCTTGGTGCTTAGATCGGAAGAGCAATACATCTCGAGTCTTCTACGGTCACCGGTTAGACCTTTAACTTGATTCCGACCTATCTCCAGCTCAAGAAAAGACTACCAAGGTCCGAAAGCACACGTTATCCCTTGATCGTCACGAGAAAATCAAGGAATAAGAGGCAAACTGTTGGGGAAAATATCCAGGTATAAGTTTTCTCCAGCTTCATACACCCAACGTTGTAATCCAAAACATAAACTCAATAAACAACTCTTCTAGCCTCGATTTCTCATCTTTCTCTTTAAGTGTACATGTGTTCCGTAGTACTAAAACGACCCCACACAAAAATACCATAACAGCCTACCCGAGGAAGGCAACATACAATTTCAGAAATAGCCGCCGGGTTATCAAATGATATCGGCCGGGGGCTATTTAATAAAAACGGCCTCAGGGTCCTAAATACGACCTCAGCCTCCGAAGGAACCTCCGGGTTCCCAAAGGACCTCCGGGTTCAAAACAACCTCTGGGTCCACGACGACCTCAGGGTCCTAAATACGACCTCAGGGTCCGAAGGAACATCCGGGTTCCAAAATGAACTCCGGGTCGAAAAGAAACCTCCGGGTCCATGACGACCTCAGGGTCCTAAATACGACCTCATGGTCCGAAGGAAACTCCGAGTCAAAAAGAAACCTCCGGTTCAAAATGACCTCAGGGTCCGAAGGAACTTCCGGGTTCCCAAACGACCTAAGAGTCTTTACTCAACCTCCGATTTTAAGTTTTCTCTTGCAGGTAATAAATGCGACCTCTGGATCTAGGGCAGGCTCCAGGAATGACCTTTAGGTCCAAACAACATCTCCAGATTCTGAAATAATACCACGATTTTGTTCGATACCAGAATCCAGCTATTGAATCTCCGAATCCATAAGAGAGACATGTTATCTCTTGGACGAAATTCACGAGTAACCTATCTACGTGATGTGGAATGTGAATCATCCCTATATTCCAGGTTCACGAACCTAACACATCTGGTTCCTGAAAGGCAGCTGGACGACATAAAGAAAGAAAATGCTCCAAAAACCCTACCTAGGAATCAACGAGAAATCTACACGACGAAGACGAGAAGGTCCATTGAAGATCCACAGGACAACCGGGTTTGTGGGCGTAAATCCTTATGACCTACGGGTTCCTGGACTAAGGTCCGTGAAAGCAGCGGGTTCCTTGACGAAAATCCATCCAACCCAGGAGGTTCAGCAAGAAGCTCCCAAGTTTTATGAGAGCACGACGCAAGATTATCCCATCATCGATGATGCCCTACCCATGGGGGCAGATTGCAATGTTACGTAGTTGAGAGTGGCCAAGAAATAATGGGCGAATTCGACCAATGTTTCTACCTTCTTTATTCAGCATGGAAACCACTGCTCGGCGCAAAAAAACATGTCCAAGAGATCTGCGCCGGTACCAAGAATCAGCAAGGTTATCTCCTGGGACCAAGACAAACATGCCAAAAGTCAAGATACAATCTCGAGACGAGGAAAGAAGCTACATCTACAACATCAAAACCTCAACGAGCATCAAGTATGCTAAACACAACAAGGAGACATGCAGGAAGATCTGAAGGAAAGTTCATTACGAATTTACAAGCTCGAGAGGTGCAAGCAAGGCTAGTAGAATCAAGCATGAGGATCCTCTATTTCGGCCTCCGGGGTCCTATTGGACCTCCTCATCTTCGTGACCCTTAGGCTCATCAACATTCTCCCTCTCAGGGAGCCTAAAGAAACACAAACTGAAGTCTTTCCTAATCTAAGGCCGAATATAGCTATATGAGAAACACAAGCACCAGGAGTATGAGCCAAAGCATCACCCTCTATGCAAATGTTCCCGGCTTCTCCATCAAACCTTCGACCGACTCCGGCCAATCCCCACCATGGGGGAGACGTCTCGTCCTTATAAAGGAGAAGAAGAAAATCCTACCGGCTTAACTTGATTCTGCGCAACAGTGATATCCGCCTTTAGAGCATCGACGAGGTACTACATGACGGTTTTCCTGATAATCCACTTCCAAGTCATCAAGATCGAGGGTATAACTACATCCACCTAACCGTCCTCACTCCAACAAAACATATGCCCATTGAAGCATGTATGTAAGTCTATCTACATCGATGGCTCAAGCTACGAGCCAACGTTCTACTCCAAACTCAACAAGAAACTCGATACTACGATGCAACTCATGAAGTCCTATGATGAAAGTCATGTTATTCCATGCTTTCAAACATGAAGCCAGAAAATAAGGGTCTAGCTGTTGGGGAAAATATTCAATGAAGAGATTACTCCAGCTTCCGGCTTCCAGGTCCTTGCCTCCAGGTTCTGGGTCCTTGCCTCCAGATCCTGAGTCCCTGCCCCGAGTCTGGGTCATGCCTCCGGTTCCCGGGTCCCTGTTTCTTGGTCTGGATCCATGCGATTTCTCCTACCTTAAGATAATTGGAAATCTTCTATTTATCAGGTAATCAACTTAGAGAAGATGAGAATCTCCCTATATCCAAAGGAAAACGGAAATATACAAGTATTTGTGCTATCTTTGAGATAAATGGAAATATTCTATTATCTAAGGATATATGGAATATTTCCAAACCCTAGGAAGGAGGCACGACTTCTACTATAGATATAAGGTCTCTAAACCTAAATGAGGAGGTCAACACGTCCATATTCAGAGCTTAAGCATTCGACAGCCACCAAGGCAATATTTCATACCTAGAAGACCTTATTCTTTAACATGCCAATGACAGGCTAATACAGCGATTACTACAACCAAGATGATGTCCTATGCCCTATGCAGAACGTCTACAAGTCCATCTAATGGCTCAAGTCACGTTCTCCTACTCATCACCAAGAAGACGCCATGCTCACTGAAGCAAACCGACGCCCCATGCTCATTGAAGCATATTGAGCATTCTACCATCCGTTTCGGCTATGCACTCTCTACAACAAATGACTCCTATCAACCACAGAGCCAAGTGCCTCTCCTAGGCTACGTGCCTCTCTTGGGTTAAGTGCCTCTCCTAGGCTATGTGCCTCATCTAGTCTACGCGCCTCCACCAATAAATGAACTACGAATGGCTTGATCCCTCACTGAAGGGCGCGTAGGCAATCCTCATTGAAGCAAACATCTTCCATGGTTCCATACCTAGACGCTCAAGGACCGCCCCCGGTAGTCAAAACCATCAACTATAGATCAGAAGGCACCCAAGGGACAGACCTTAGAGTTGGGACTATTGACTATCATCAAGAGGACCCCGAGATCTCCACTATTAGCAGGCGGCCCCTGCCTAAGGACCAATCTTCCTTGCCACTACCAAGGAACTGACGATATATACTGGCCCTCATTCAGATGGAAGCATCCCAAGAGCTATACCCCCGGGTTCACCAACCCTCAAGGCGGGAGAACGCTCTATAGTTAAACGTCTCTTTCTCCCTATCATCCGTAGAGCTGAGCACGAATCGCTTGTACACAAATATCCCCAAACAACTGAGTACTACAACGAATAGCAGACAACACGGCAGGAAAGCTAGCCATTAGGATGGGAAGGACCCTAAAAAGTAATAGAGTTGCGAGGGGCAGGAGCCTAAAGGTTGCAAGATAGAAAAGGTAAAATACAGTCAACTGCTGGAACGCCTTACATGTCAAAGCTTATCATTTTAAAACAAAAGGTCTCCGGATCATAGTTTTTATATATTACTATACTATAATGTTTAAGCATTATGGTTTCCTACTGATATGTATGCTAAGAGTCTCCGGACAAAGCTTATATAATAAAATAGTTCCGACTATAAAAGCAGTAGGAAAGCCACAATTCTTAAAGGGGCATATAAGGCTGGATGAGGTCCAATGAAACCATCGATCCAGTCAAGCCTCACCAATAGGTGGTACGCCCACACAAAAGGCTGGATCAGGTCCAATGAAACAATTGATCCCAGTCAAGCTTCAACGACACCTGGTACATTCACACAAAATAAACGGGTATGAGACTTAAGGCAGGAATGGGTTTGCGCAAACCTAAGTATGCTATATTTGGCACTTGGGTTTTCACCCACACCAGCACCTATACAAAAAGTCTGATAGTGGCTTATGCAGAAATAACATGCAGCATAGGATCTTGATAGTGACCAGCTTCCGAGCGGTAGAATGCGAGGTACGACAGGTATCGGTCGTAGCCCCACTTAGGACGGCAGAATACGGTCCCTGCAAAAATTCAAATCTGGGTTCCCACGAATCCGAATCCGAAAATAAAATTAGGAAAGGAATCTAGGTCTTCAGAGACCCAAAACCCTAGGAAAAGTTCTCTAACAACCTCTAACCAATCAAAGAGTCATACCACCCAAAAGATTCGGGAACGGCTCAAATACGGTTTGACTCATTATGACAAGAATCAAAAGCAACATTCTCTTATTAAAGGGATCGCAAAGGATCAACATTGGAAACAAAAGACATCACCAACAAACAAAGAAGCTTATAAACACCACCATGAAAAGAAAATCATTTAGAAACACGGGCCTCCTAAGTATCTTGCCCCCATGGTTGATCCCGAGACAATTTCCGGAGATGGCTTTTCAAAAATCGGCAAGTCGACTCCTCCAGACCAAAACAGATAACGGCGATGCTCTTCTTCAGGATTCTAATGCTCTAGTTTTCCCTCCAGACACTCCTTTATACGCTCCCATCCAGCCGCAGCTCTCGCTCAAAGGATCAACTGATCCCGATGAAACGCCATATTCCTCACTTGGTTACAAAGAAAAAAAACTCGGAAAGCAAACTTTGATGAATCGCCGCAGAAGAGATATGATCAAACGAAACCTCGACACAAGTTGGAGGGCACGAAGGGGGACCAAAAGATGATGGATCAACTCTAGCCAAACTAGGGGAGGAGCACGAAAGGAACGTCTCTTCCGGGTCTTTGCCTTCTGATACTCATCATAGATGACTGAGACCGAAAGCCTAGCAACGTTCCCTAAAAGAAAGACAAAGCAAGGGCTCAAAAAAAAGGAGTTACAGCTCAGAAAAAGGAGTTACAACTGTTTGGGGATTTTTGTGTAGGATCTTTGTATAAAGTTAAGGTATTTTGTATAGGTTTTAGAGAGCATAATAAGAGGATAGGCTGAAAGAGACGTTTATTAGATTATCAAGCAAAAACAAGAGAGATTACAATTAGTATTGGGATAAACCCTTGTTCTTAGCCGTCTAACCCTAGTTTCTAAGCCCAAAAGTGTCGATCCCCTGTCTTATGTCTTTATTCTTCCTTATATAGTCATTTTTAGGTCGGTTCTAGTTGGTTTAAGCAGATGAAAGTAGTCCCTATTCAGAAATATGGAAGGTTCCCCCACTCGGAATTTTTCCATTTTCTTGATCAAGGACCAGTTCCTGGAACCGATAATGGGGTTCCTCTTAGCATGGATCTGAAGCGTTCCCTTATCGGGGATCCGTGGTTCATCTCCTGCTTCTTTATTTAAATCCTCTTGCCTTTTTAAAGCTTCTCCAGTCTGAACTACTTGCATGTCGAGCTTCTTCACTTGAGTTCCTAATGTCTCAATCTTGGTGTTCAGATTGGTGTACAGAGCATCTATCTTCCCATTAAAATCCCCAGTCAGTTTTTGTTGTCCTTCAAGAACTTGGTCAAGCAAAGCTTCAACCTTGCCATTCTGTGGTGGATTCTGGTAATAGTAGTTGCCATTACTCATGTTCTTGCTGTAGGGTTTCAGATGTTGTAAGTTCTGGTTGAGGTGTTCCTCTGACCATTACTACCGAAGTTCATGTTTCCATCTTGATTTCCAAATCTTTGAAATCCAATTTCTCCAATGTAGTTCACATCCTCCTCCAATTCATCATCTACACCTTCTGCTTCCTCAGTCGAGCAGACTACCTTTCTAAGTAGCTTGTTGACCACATCCAACTTAGCCTTCAGTTCTTCTAATTGCTCATTCCCTAGAGCTGCAACAGATCTTTTGGAATCAGTGTTCTTGGTGCTGTGTGAGAACATAAATTCACACCGTCGATTTCCGTAAAATAAGGAACGTCAAGTTACTCGGCTTTCCAAGATACGAGAACAGAGAAGTAAGAATATAAAATCGTAAATAGAAGCAAAGAGAGTTCTTACTCTGAATATGCGTAAGAGTGGTACAACGAGAATTAGCCTTGGCCACGAGAGCTGACGGCGAGTTTCCTAGTTTTAGCAACCTAAATCTAAACCCTAGTTGAGACGCAGCTCGATAACATGAAACGGAAAATTGCCTAGATTTCCAAAGTTTTTGGTGAGGTAAAAGCTCTGCATAAATTGCAGTGTGTCTTCCTTTGGCTTTGACCTTGTCTTTATATACTCCCTCCTAGGTGGCTTATCCCTTCCTTTTCGCCCAGATTCGAGTTTATCGGAAATCTTTCATTTATCTCCATCTTCCATATTTATCTTCAGGAAACTTGACATTTATCTCCGGTCTTGACATTTATCTTCAAACTTTGAAATTTATCTCTTTGTGAAAGAAATAGATAAACCTTCATTGCATTATTGGGCTAGATTTCATCCAAGCTCGTAAGTGGGATTTTATCGCGGTTTAGGACCTTTCAGGCAGTTTTGCGATTCTTACCATTTTTGCGAGTTTTGACGAGATCGTTCACTAATATGATGGCCTTCTCGAATACCTTCTCGAGTCAGTCGTATAGTCGATACCTTTGCTGTTTCGTTTAACCGTTACCGTTTTATATGATTTACTCGAATCCTTTCGAGAAGACAAGTTTTATCGGTCGTTATCGTAAAGTCCCGCGATAATACGGATCAGGACAATACGGTAGATATTCCGATCAAGGTTTGGAGCGTGATTTAGTCGAAAGCCGTAGGCATTGTGTATGGGTCGCGGTTTGGCTAAGCCGGTGTCACAATGGGTGGTTTGGCCAGCTCGTCGATCAGCGAGCTGGGCGTACGTTCCAGCTCGTTGATCGGCGAGCTTGTTTGGTGTTGGCCAACTCGCCGATCAACGAGTTGGCTTGTATCAGGCCAGCTTGCCGGACGCGTACTCCGTCTCTCCGATCGGCGAGCTGGCTGGACCGGGTCGCCTTGGCCGGTTTGTTTTGGCCGGTCCGTCGAGCGGGTCGGGCCGGTGCGTCTCGGCCGGTTTGGTGAGCCAGATGGTTCCGTTGCTTCGGCGTTCTCCGATGATATTTGTAGTTTTTTTTTTTATGATATTTGTAGTTGCGATTGTTAGGTTTGCGGAGTTTACATGTTTGGAAGGTCTTTAGACTTTTCTCCTGATTTCTTCCGCGACTACTTCGAACTTTGCGGAGAGTTTTGGTCAATGATTCCGTCATATCCGTTTTCGACCCCAACAGTTAGCCCCCCCCCTGTCCGTAAGACTCGTAGAGTTCTTGCGGTTGATTTGAACTTGGTAGGTGGGTTTGGTAAAATTAGACAGAACTTTAATGGCCAAAAGTCCAAAGATGAATAGTAAAAATTTTGCTTATAAGTATGTGGAGTAAGTTTTCAAATTATTTACTCACTTCTCTTCACATAATCTTGTTCCAAAGTTGAGAAATTTCTCTTTCTCTTTCTCTCTTCCTCCTCCTTTTTTTATCTCCATTGGTCATGTCGCACGCATTTGGGATCATAGACCATGCCCATCTGTTAATTTTCGAACTAAGTGATTTCGAGCTTCCAACTGAGAGCCTTCCTGATCCGTTGTTCCTAAGATTCGCGGAGAATGGCGAGGATTTTGAGATATACTCATGGGCTGTGCACAATGCTGCCGCTCCCCGAGCCAGCGCTTGGGCTCCTTCAAAAAGAAGAGGAAAGAAAGGCCAGCCTGTTCTGAACATGAGTACTTCTTCCCCTTGATCGCGTGCGACAATCCCGCGGGGTTCCTGATTCGGTTCAATTTCTCCTTCCCTGACCTGGTCAAAATGCTAAGAATCCATCTCCGGGCTATTTTTCATGTTACGAAGCTTTCCTGACTCACTGCCACTTATGGTTTCCCTTTCCGCGGGCTATAGTGTTTACGGACCGACTTGGTTTGTCGATCAGCCAGCTTACTCCTTCAGCGTTGCACATGTCGTTGGTATTTTAGTGTTGGGTTATGACCATGGCTTGTCCGTTAACGCGGACTATCTCAGAGACTTGTTGTTGCCTAGGGCTTCAGGCACGGAGGGTTTTTACTACTTGGCTCCGCGTAACCAGGTGGTCGTTGAGAAGTTCTCGTCGAACGCCCATGATTGGGCCAATTTGTTCTTCTTCGTCCAGATCGATAATTATTAGGTGGGGGAGGGCTGTGCTTCCATGCTTAGGGCTGAATGGGGCGACATAGTTATTCAGATTACATATTCTCAAACATGTTCCTTTCCGATTTCCTAACATGCGCCTTGTTTCCGTTTCAGAGTCCGGCTTTGTCCTTCGAAGCCTGAAGACCTCGAGGATGTCTGGAGACTTCTCCGTGGAGGTCTGTTCTTCTAGGGATATTTTTCTCCAAGGAGGGTTCGTCGTGCTGTCGCCTACTATCACGCTGATTTTCAACGAAGCGCTCTGGCCGCGTTTAAATCGGGGGGGGGGGGGGGGGGGGGGGCAAGTAGGAGCAGCACCTCGGATGTAAAAGAGAAGTTGAGCTCTCTAGGGGACGGACCTGCGTCCGTCGTTGAGGATCAACTGTTCGGCAATTTCCAGGAGGGCCAAACTTATGATGATGCGGAGATTGATATTACTGACTATATCGACTTCTCGTTTTCTCCTCCTGAGATCGGATCGTCTGGGACGACACATTTTTCGAAGGCCTCAAGGTTCATTAACCAGGTTAGTTCCTTTCTTCGATCTTTTGCAATTTTCGTATGTTACAAGGGTGTAATGATTTTCATACGACAGGGTCTCCATTTCATGAGAGAAGATTTGGATGCGAGCAATGAGGAGACTCGTGCAGCTAAGTTTAGAGCCGAGCAAGCGGAAAGGGAGGCTACTCGTCAAAAGGAGGAGATTGCCGCAAATTCCCTTAGTGCTGGAGAGTGGGCTGAAAGTGAGATTGCTCGAATGAGGGATGATTATGGGGCTAATTCTTGGCGTGTTACCGAATCGTTCGAGACGAGGGCTCACCGTGCTTGCAGGGCGGCCAAGAGGGAGGTTATTGAGATTATGATTGCTCGCTGCGAGGACTCTGCGGCCGATCTCGAGGATGCTGAGAGGGTACAACAGGCCGTGGGTGACTATTGAGAGTGCAATGGAACGGTTGGTGGGTTCATCCTTACTCAACAGGAGGAATGTCGAATACAAAAAACAGCATGCGCGAGTGGACTAGAGGAAGAACAAGCAGACTGAGCTCGTTGATATTCAAAGGAGGATGTTGTTGCAGTGGGATCCTATTGTTGTCTCGCTGGATTTTGTCGAAGTTGGACCGGACATCCCGGATGAGGATGGCGAGGTCGACAAGATGGGAGCTGATTCGACCGTTGGCCACAGCTCGTCGTCTCTGTAATCTGACGAGTGAAGACTTGTTGCATGCAGGAGATGTAATGGTTTATGTATTGTTGTTATGCTTGTATCGGGACTGGCCGTTGGTGGCTTTGAATCCCTTGCCGCTGGGCGGTGTGTATTTGAACTTATGTTTTTATGAATGAAGATGAGCTAGTTTGTTTGCTAAGTGTATAGGGAAGAATACGAGTTGTCATCTCGTAGACCTATTCGTTTTGCTTGTATCGGATTGTTTTGATTTATAAACGCTTAGATATGGGCGAAGAGACATGCCTTTAGGATCTCAATTCATGCCTTGAGATGTTAGAGACCAGTGTGCTGGGTTTAGGGTAAGACCTAGGTTTACTTTCGGTTTTAAGGCTTTGCGATGACTAATCGGCGTTCATTTTGCCTGTTACAATTTTAACCTGATTTTGTATCGATTTAAAGTCTGCGATAGGTTCTCGGCTTATACGACTTGTCTGATTGAAATCGAGCATCCCCGAAGGTGTTTACCAAAATTTCGGATTTCTTTTATAGCGATATTTTATCCTAGTCGGATGTAAAAGTGACCAGTGGGTCGTGTGCGTTTGTTTAAGACGGCAGATGCGCTCGAAGGGGCCAATCGACGAGCTTTTGTGGTTTAATAGTCGCATTCGGACTTACGAATATTCTTCTAAGACTTTAGGCGATGTCTCGCCGGTAATTTTTGGAATATTGCTGTTGTGATATATAAGTTTTTGGTCGGAATGACCAAGTATTTAAAGTATATTTGCGGAAGTGATTTCCAAAGGTGTTGTGGATCTGTTTGTAGAGATGTTTTTCGAGGAATATAATCAAACTTTGTCTTCATTGAAATGTTTCAAAAATCTAGAGTACAAAGCAAATATTTTGAAATATGGGAGTATACGAGTACTTGTATACGCACCCATTCCCCCTCCCTTTTAGGAGAGGGTGATAGCTGAACTCTTCTTTAGGCGAGTCGCCTACGTATCCCTTTCGGGAATCAAGCCATCTCGTAGTTCTGGTTGTTGGTGCAAGTTTGTTTACTCGGCTGTTGTAGATGCGTTGATCGCTTTAGTTGCTGGAT
>JABAYD010007332.1:0-18481 GCA_014822095.1 Diplotaxis tenuifolia | reverse complement strand
GCTTCAACTCACAATTTTTTCTGTGTTTTTTTTTAAATAAAGACTTTGTAGAGTTTATGCGTTTACTTGCTCAGCTGTCCGGTGAAGGATATTTCTTGATTACATATGCTATGTTTTGTTTAATTCAGGAGTGGATTTTGGAGTCAAGGCGAAAAGGTGTTTCAAGCAAGCTAGCCCCTTCACACGTTCCTGTCGTATTGATCAGGCATTCGAACTACCAAGGTCGTTGGCCTGTTAAATCAGCTCAGTTCGTACTTGACTTCCCAAGAATGCTGAGAACAATGCTGTGGTGACTTTGGAGTTTTGACTTCATTACTATTTGTTCTGTTTTATTAATTTGGCCCTTATGTTGAGTTGATAATCACCTTTTGATTTTCAGGTCAAAGGTTTGGTATGTTGATGCCCTTCTCATATCAAACATTCAAGTGAATCAAGCAGCATATAACAGAATTGGAGACTTATCGTGCCCTGGAAGAATTTGTCATATGTTCTTCTTTATGCTATTCTTTTTTGAACTTTTGTTTCAGCGTTCATATGGCTGGAAGAATCAGTAAAACTAAGTATGTTATTATTGTCAAAGGCAACGAGACGTGATGTCAATTTGTCAGCATAAAAACATTTGGACCAATTTCTTTTTCGGAGACTTCGACCATCATGGTTTCCAAGAATTTTTCGAGTTTCTACTGCATGATCTTCTAAATAATTATGCACATACCGAGTTACATTCACATCTGAACATGTGCCAAAAAAAAAGAATCAGTAATGTAACCAAAAATATAACTACCTAAATTAGAATCAAAACAAAAATTTCATACTCATATCCATCCCATGCATTCTACTAATTCAACTTGAAATTTTACCGGACTCGTAACATTATTATTTGAACCAAAAACCTAAACCAAATTCTAATTCATAAATAACCTAATTGTTCATATATTTTTTGAACCGAAAATCAAAAACCACAATCAAATATGAACCAAACTGAAAAAAACAAATCTGGATATGAACCAAAGTTTATAATATATTACAAAATCATAAATGTTAATTTAAAAATATAAAATATAAATATCATTTCCGCGCGGATGCGCGGGTCAAAATCTAGTTTTGTTTTAAATATGTGTATTGTAATATTAAAGTATCTATATATTAATAATCTTTATAAATTAATAAACAATTAATAAATTTCGTCAGTCTCAACTTGGGCCGTGTAAAATATGACACAAATCAATAATATAATAAGTTAACAATTTTTTTGAAAAACCTTATGTAAATATATGGTCTCAATATAACATAAATTAATAATTAATATTTATAAATTTTATATAAATATGATCAATTTATTTCATAGTTCATTTTTTTTAATTTTAATGAAGTCTATCTTTATTTTTCTTAAAATTTATAAATGCTTTGATATTATTTTATATTTTACAATTAAAATGTATTTACATTTATGGTATGTACCAAATAATTAAATAAACAATATAAATTTGGTATCAATAAAATTTAATGCATGCACATACCATAAAGTTAATTATTATTCATATTTATACATAAAACAATTTAAAATAAATAAATCTAAAAAAAAGAATTTTTTTTGTAAATTAATATCTTTATAAATTAATAAAATTTTAAAATCCCAACATTATTAATTTATAAAAGTTTTACTGTAGTTGCAGTTAACATATTATATTAATATGTATGAAATATTTTGTAAGCTTCAGTTTAAACTCATTTTGTAATATTTACACCATGACTTATTTCTTATTGTAATATTTCTTTTGGACCATCTATTGGAAATTGATCACATTTAATTTTTCTAAATCATTAAGTATATTAATAGCAACTTAATTTCCACATCTATACATTGAAACACCAAATATACATCTCACAGTTTTTACTCTTCCTTAAAACACATTTAACTAACCTAAACCGTCTATGAATGCTACTGTCAAATCTAAAATCTCTCTGCAACTTTAACATAGACTCAGACATAAGTGCTTCAGGTTTGTTTCATAGTGGTGAAACATCTTCTTCAAACGAAACATGAAAGCATCTTCTCCAAACTTTGTAAGTTTCAGTTTAAACTCATTTGGTAATATGTATAGTTGCAATCTATAGTGCACTAAAAACATGACCATTTTAGTATCTGCAACTGGAACGATACATTAGAGTACGAGAATAAATATCGTCTTATGGATTGTAATATGTTTAGTTACAATCTATAGTGCATTATAGATTTAGATATAAAATAAATTTAATTCTTATAGTTTCAAAAGAAAGGTTGAACATAGTTTTAAAAAAAAAGATAATTGAATTTTCTTAAATGTGTCTATAATCTGGTGAAATATATGGTTTGCAGGCGGATAAATTATCATTTTAACGTGTGTAAGATTTTGTTAATGCATTTGGAATTAATCTATATCACGTTGAATGTAACTTAATATAAGATCTACATATGTTCAAATTTTATAGTTGATTTTTCTTGGTAGGTGATATCTCCGAAATAGGTATAATATATCCGAAGAATAAAAGTGAATTAGTAAATATGTAAGGTCTTTTACCACAAAGGTATAATATATCAAAAGGATGTGAATTATTGTATTAGAGATTTGAGAAATTTTCATTTTCCTTTCACATCTCTTTTTATTGGATCGAGCATATAAACAAACTCATTAAAATCTCATATTATTGAATATATTATTTGTATAAACTCTATAAAGTCTCAGCTTAATGTAAATTTGCGGATTTCATCAAATAAGAATTGAAGGGGTTTGAAAAATTAATTTACAATTAAAATATGATGAATACAACTACCACTTCGTATGTACCGTATTTGAATTTTTTTTTATAAAAAAAAAGAACTTCTTTTTTTATTTTTCAAGTTTCAATCTTTACAAAAAAATCAAACATTTTGAAATAAAAAAAATTATTGGAAAAATATATTAAAAAAATAAAACTAAGATTTAATATCATTTTGTCATTTCGCTAGAAAGATAATTGTAGAAAAAAGTAATCATCATTTTTTTAAATATGAATTTAATTTTGCAAATAGCCTAAACTATTTTACCAGAATCCTCAAAATCTTAAAGAAATCACCATCAAAATTTTTAAAAACCATTTAAATTCCACAAAATTTAAAAATCCATCAAATTTTATAAAACCCCTAATCAGGTGATCTCGTTTAAAGAGGGTCTTCCCAAAATTTTACACATGTTAAAATTACGGACATGTCTACATTTCTCAAATAGCAATGTTTATTCTTTTTCAGAAGGAGGTTTGATGTAGCTAGGGATGTCAAAATGGGTCATGACCCATGGGTTGACCCACCCCAAACTGATTCATTAACCCAAATCAACAGTTTATTTTTGATCCAATGGGTTAATGGATTAACAGTTTCATGGGTTAATAGGTAATGGGTTAACAAGTTGGTGGGTTAATGGGTCAAATGGATATATTGGATTGAGTCAACTCTAACCCATTTAATGTTAGTTGACACTGCTCAGTTTGTTGTGTTTATTGTAAAATCATGTCTTACATTTTAGCTATATAATAATTATCAAGAAGTGGTAAAGTGTCTGAGCTATATAGCATCATTAGTTCAAGCATACTGTGTAGAGTCAAGCATCTTTGATTGATGAATGTGTTGTGTGTTTGATGGTTTTTTTTTTTGCAGGCTCTCTCATCTTAAGCTCACACTCTCATCTCTGAAGTTCTTTGTCTCGTCTCTTGTCTCTCACTCTCTCAATCCTTTGAAGCTCTGAAGCTCTCAATCTCATCTCTTGTCTCTCACTCTCTCACTTTCATGTTTTCATTATCTTGGTTTGTTACTGATGGTGAGGTTATATAAGATGTATAAGACGTTTCTTGACCAACACGTTCTTAACGTTTTATTGGTTACACGTTTAATTTCAATATACATTGATGTTGGGTTGTTGGGTCAACCAATAACCCATCTAACCCATTTAATTTAATGGATCATGAGTCAATCCGACCCATTTAATAGGTCGGGTTGACTCATAATCCATTAACAGTCAATTCATTTGGGTTATGGGTTGGTTTGACCCATTTTGACATCCCTAGATGTAACTAGTCACCTCAATAAGTCATTTTCCAGTGGCCATGATCATTAATTTGATGTATTCATTTTTCTCGAATGCTAATATATCTGTATAAATTACCTTAAAACATTAAGAGAAACAGTTAAAATAATCTTCAAAAATGCTCCAATAAGGTACGTATCTTCATTATTTGGACATATATATATATATATATATATATATAACTTTATGTCTGTAATCTGTATTATATAAATTCAATTAGTAGTACAAATTATGTTAATAAGATTTGTTTTAATAAGATTTAATCACTAATATTTTTTTTGTAGGATTAACCACTAATCTTTTTTTGCCAATAAAGAATTTTATGCATGTAATCTGTATTACATAAATTCAATAATTAATACTAGGATTTATGTTAATAAGATTTAACCAATAAAAGATTTCTGTCCAAAAAAAAACAACTCAACAAAATGTATAAATCTACATTTTACCACAAAACTTTAATCAATCACATAAAGCACTAAGAAAATCTGTTAATGTCGTCCACAACAATAGCCTCCACCACCACCATGAAGGTTGAAGTTCCACCTATTTTAACGTTGTTGATGCTTCCTGAAGAGTTAATATTGAGCTGCTTGGCCCGTGTCCCGAGACTGTACTATCCAACTCTCGCCCTTGTCTGCAAGAGCTTTCACTCCCTCATTAATTCGCCAGAGCTTTGTAAGACGCGGTCACTTTTACCTACCTCGCACCGAGAGTTGTCTATATGTTTGCATTCAGTTCCAAAAGGAACAGAACACACAGTGGTTCACTTTATGCCGGAACCCTTATTATAAAACCGTAGATGATAACTCCCAAACAAATAAATTAAGTGGCTATAAGATTAGCTCCAATTCCATCTTCAGATTCTCCTCCCTGGGCCATGTCAGGTGTTGCTGCAGTTGCTATATGCCATTGGTGGAAGTATAGATGGTTGTAGGAGGTGAAATACAATTCCTCCTAAGGCCCACTAAATAATAGGCTTGGCCCATCCGGGTTCCGGCTTAACAAGGCGATTCTCGCTAATCAGCCATCTGACATGTTTAACTCCGTTAATCCCCGCGATTAACCGAGCTAACGACGTTTAGGCTAAGCTTCTTGCTTCAGCGGGTCGACCAATGCTCATTTGGCGAAAAGCCCTCCGTACACGCAACCTCGTCGCTAGATTAAGAGGGAGCGGCTATAAAAGGAAGAAAGAGAAAAATGAGAAAGGGATCCGAAATCGATTTTACTCACAAAGCGGCTAGAACTAGGGTTTATATTCTTTGTACCTTTCTGACTTGTACGACACGGCCGTGCCTCGTTTTCTCATTTCCTCTTTTGTAATCGAACTCTTTCTCAATAAACGTCTCTTTTTCGCCATTTATAGCATAACCGCTTTTGCACGTCCCACTGACGAGTTCCGTTACCTAAAATCACTGAATAGAGATCTAACTCGGCGTTTCTTCGTCTAGCGTCTTCATCATGGACACTCACTATCACACATGGTGTAAGACCCCAAGTATGCATGTGGCTAGGGTTTCTCCTTCTGCTAGCGTTCTTGATGGAAAAATATATGTGACAAGAGTAAGATTGAGTATTCGATACCGAAACCCAAAACCCATACTTGATTATACAAACTGGATGGAGGTATTCCATACCAAAACCCAAACTTGGGAGTTTATGCCGAGTCGTCCTGGACAAGAGATAGGCGGTAACTTTGACAACTACGTAAGTGTAGCGGTGGAAGGAAGTATCTACGTGAAGTCTGAGGAAAGATATGAATCTTTCAAGCTGCATAAAGGTAGATGGAGAGTGGAAGACCGATATTTAGGAGCGAGATGGGGTTGTAGAGAATTAAATTGTTGTGTGACAGAGAACGTGTTGTACTCTTAGAGCATTATTATCCCGGGGTTCTCACGGGGTTTCTCAGCACGTGGGACCCCCCAATTCAGAAACTTTCAGAAACTGTTTGTCTACTATTCGCGGACCCGACTGACACGTGGCGATTCGCGAATGGTGCGTTTTTAATTTTTTTTTTTTTTTTTTTTAGAAGTTGAGAAACCCGGGTGGAGAAACCCCGAATAATTATGCTCTTATGATTCTAGAGTTGTCATGTGGTATGACTTTATTGATAAACATTGGAGAGGTGTGAAGGGATTGGAAGGAAGACAACCTGGCCCTCGTGATACTGATCATTATCGATTGGCAAATTATGGTGAAAAACTGTGTTTTTTTTATGGGAGGAGCATGTGCATACTAAGAATGATCAAAACACAACATTAGTTTGGTGTGCCGAAATTTCACTTGAAAGACGCCAACGATCGGAGATATGTGGAAAAGTTGAATGGTATGATGTTGTATTTACATATACTAAGCAAGGTAAATTAATGCATGTTATTGCTACTACTGCTTGATGAGTGACTTGGGTTAGGCTTCCTTCAACATCAAATGAGTCACTCATATTTTATCAGTTTATGCAAGTATGTTATTTTTATTTTGAATTTTTGTATTGATTATTATATTACAGTTTACTGCAAAAGAAAAAACTCATTTTACATATTTATCCTTAATTTTCAGAAAATACACTGAATATCAAGTCACAGTTTAAATATATGAAGTAATTAATATGAGATAATTTTTACCTTTCAGTTTATGTGCTGTTTAAAATATTATAATTCTTGTGTGGTCGAAGATTGGCTTAACACTTATATAAGTTTTATGAAATTTTTCAACTTTTAATCTTATATTTTCCAAAAAAATTGCTAATATTTTTCTTTTAAAGTTATTATAAATATCATTATTTTCAGAAAGACAAAAACATATGCAAGTATAATTTTTAATCTATGTTAGCTTAGCAAGCCAAATGATTGATTGATACATGCTCACCAAGAAAACTTATTATTAAGTTTAGCTTGCCTGTGCTTCCGTTATTTCCTGGTATACCCAACCCTGGTTATCACGCAATAGGTAAACTTTAATTCCATGTCACCACTGTCTTCGTCATTTGTCTGACCAAGAACATTTAACTTGTTTATAATCCTGATCGTCAATTAGTTGTCCTATTTGTTTTTATGAAAGTAACACATAACCGTACTTTCTCAACAGGAAAGCTTACAGTGCAAACTTTATCTTGCGTGCTGTTCCACTCTTCCGTGGAATACCCGGCGATGGTTTCTCACTTGTCACACTCCAAGGTGTATGCCGTAGGGGGACTCCACAACAAATTAAAGAACCTACATCTGATGTGGTGAGTATAAATTGTGTGGCTTATGACATCGCAGTTTTCCCAAGGATGAAAGAGGCTAGTTTCAACCCCAAGAATATTCTCATCGACAAGACGTTGTACTTATAGGAGGCGGTGTTCTTGACAATGGAAGCTATAAACTCAAGCCGGGGTATGAATGGGAGTTTGTGCCTTTTGCTGCACACAAAAAGGATGTAGGTTCTGGACCCACGGTGGTGATGAATGAGAAGACTTACCACCTCGGCTATCGAGGGGAATGCTACGTTTGCGACCTTAAGGAAGACCGTTTCAAGGAAGAAAAGGCGTTGGGTACTCGATTTTGTCATGGTTCTTGCGTGATTGAAAATAGGCTGTACGCCTTAGACGATGATGATGGAGTCATTGTGATAATTATTTTTACAATTTATTCAGATATCAATTTTTAAAATTTATTCAGATATTCATTTTAAAATTTATGTTTTATGATATTTTAATAGTTACTAAACTTTAACTTGCTCCACCTGTTAATTTTTATTTTTTATGTTATCTTTGTTTATAGTAAATATTATACATGATTTTTAATGTGTGTTCTAATATAACATTTTGAAAGATAACAATTTGTTTAATCACATCGAATTTTTTTTTTTGCGTTCTACCGCAAATTATATGACCAAAATTTATTGGAAATTATAAAAAGAAATCAAAAATTTACAAAAAAAAAAGATTTGTGTATTAAGTATCTAGAAAATCAATTTTATGAATTAAACCGTAGAGAAAATAGACACATATGAGTTAGTATAATGTTAAAAACAGTAGAAGCATTCACCAGTAAGTTGAAAACATGAAAGAGACTCTCAAGTCTCAAACATTACCAAAACTGTAAGAAAGCAAACATAAACATTATTGCCTAAACCCAACAAACGAAAAATCCTCCAACATCAAAACCTCACATTCAATAATCAAAAACAACAAACCAAACTAGAGCTTGAGGAAAACAAATTCCTCCACCGCTGGAATCTCCCCAATCTTCTTAAGAGTCTCCTTGCTTGGCTGATCATCCACACCAATCGCCATAATAGCTTGCTTCCTCGGAGCAATTCTTCCAACGCTCATGAAGTTAACATTAACATTAGACTCTCCAAGTATACTCCCAACAGTCCCTATCATACCTGGTTGATCCACCTGCCTGCACAGTATGATACTACCTTCAAGAGTCACATCCACTTCAAACGATCCAACCTTAGTCAAATGTGGCACTCCATCTTTAACCTTTCCTTCCACTTTGACTTCTCCTGATTCAGACAAGGAGCTCGCGAATTTCGACTCTACGTTTCCTAGCTGCACGGTTATAGTCTCCAAGGGGTTCTCTGGTGACCCGTCCAAGACCACACGTTCCTCTGAGAGTCTGAGACCTCTCTGCTTGGCTGTGAAGTCAGCGTTGACTAAGTTGACGTATACGTCAGAGATTGGCTCGATGATTCCCTTTGTGATCATGGCTCGTAGAAGTCTTGTGTCTAGATCGTCTGTGGCTCGTGCTGACGTGTATGAGACTTTCACGTTTTTCACGCCGCTCCCTCCAGCCACTAGTTGCACTGCTAGTCTCCCTAGCTTCTCAGCTAGTATCACATACGGTTTCAGCTCGGTCAGAACCTGCGGACAGAATCAAAACTCATGTTACAATAAGAATCTGATAAGAACAAAGCTTTAAGGCTTATCCATGAGTTTCTCAATTTCGGTTTCTAATCTTCAAAATAATAATATTTTGTTATCACATTATTAGATAATTAATTTTCATTACTCAGAAAATATTAGTTAAATTTTAAATTTTATTTATTCAGAAAATATTAGTTTTTTCGAAATGGTTTCAGAAAATATTAGTTCAATTTTCATTATCCCGAAAATATTAATCTTTTTTAGAATGGGTTTCAGAAAATATTAGTTCAATTTTAATTATTCAGAAAATATTTTACTTATTCAGAAAACATAGCAAAATAATTTCTAAAGAGGTTCTCAAATATCTCAAATAAGATATTAACTCATAATTTTCTTTTACTTTTTTTTTTTGTTTTTTAAAGAGTGGGATACTCTCTTAGATACTCATGTTTGAGTTACTCTAAAATGTACTCACCTCAGCAGAAACCATAGGTGCATTGACTGCAGTAGCAGCAAGCTCTCCATTCAAAGCTCCAACAACAGCTTCAGCAATTTCAATAGCAACTCCTTCCTGTCAAACCCCAACACACAAACTAAACAACAAAACCCAAAAAAAAACACTAACTAAACACCAAAACCCCAAACAGCAAAAAAACATCATCAAACAACACACCTGAGCCTCCATTGTACTAGCTCCAAGATGAGGTGTCACAGTAACCCTCTCATGCTGCACCAGAGGACTATCTTTAGCCGGCGGCTCCTTAGTGAAAACATCAAGCGCAGCCTGAGCAACAATACCAGCATCAAGGGCCCTTACTAAAGCGTCTTCATCTATCACACCACCACGAGCAACGTTCACAATGCGAACTCCTTTCTTCATCTTGGCAAAGGTCTCGTCGTTGAGTATCTTGGACGTTGCCGGCGTGAGAGGCATGTGGAGAGAAATGAAATCCGCGGTGGAGAGAGCTTCGGCGAAGCCCACTAGCTCGACACCGATGGCGTGTGCACGGTCTGCTGGTGCATAGGGGTCGTGAGCGATGACACGCATGCCAAGACCTTTGGCACGACGAGCAACTTCTGTGCCGACTTTCCCGAATCCTAATACGGCAAGAGTCTTGCCGACGAGTGAAACACCAACATACTTGTTCCTTTTCCATTCCCCTGTTTATTCATTACAGAGAGATTAAAAAAAATACAAGATCTTTCAGACCAAACTATCTACTAGTTAATACTCCCTCGGATTAATTGTCATTCTAGCATAAAATTTTTGTTGCAAAATATTTGTATATTATATAATTCTAATAGTCAAACAAAGGTACAATTGATCATTTAAATAGTTTCTAAAATTGTGTGAAAAAACTCTAGAATGACAAATAATTTGAAATGGAGGGAGCTCCACACACACAAGAAGAATCAAATTAGATTTTTCAGACAAATCTCTCAACGTGTCAGTAATATTATTACCAATGTTCAAAATATCATCAGACGGTAATTAGATGCTTTATAGAAAGGATTATTGATTATATAGGTGCCTACAGATTTTTATAAAACCTTTCAAGAAAAATCATTTTGTTTACCGAGTTTTAGAACACTAAATATTACAGTCACTCCCCCACACACAAGAACCATCAAAACAAGATTTTTCAGACAAAACTATCCTTGAGTATGCAATATTACCAATGTTCTAAAAATCGGTCTACTCATCGGTAAATTAAGCATAAATGTTTCTTTTTTAAATAACTTTTAAAAAAAATCAGTCTAGCCTTTCAAACAATCGGTTATGCGTTCAAAAAAATTGGTCTATGCGTTCGACTAATCAATAATCTCTTCTAACACGCCCAGTTAATGCATAACAAGTTCTTGAACATTTGAATCTTATGGTCACCCCACACACAAGAACCATGAACACAAGATCTTTCAGACAAAACTAGCCACAAGTCAGTAATTTAACAGTCACTCCATGAGTCAGTAAAATTATATTGCACACACTCCACTCTAAAAGAACCATCAAAACAACATCTTTCAGACCAAAAAAAAATCCACAAGTCAGTGATACTACAGTCACCCCACACACAAACAAAAACAAACAAAACAAGATATTTAGACATAACTATCCACAAGTTAGTAGTACTACAGCCACTACTCCATACACATAAAAACCATCTAAACAAGATCTTTCAGAGACAGAGACACAAGAGCCATGAAGCACAAATATGGACCTTACCAGCTTTAACAGACGCATCAGCTTGAGCAACGTTCCTAGCCATAGCAGCCAAAAGCGCGATCCCATGCTCAGCAGCAGCGATCGTGTTCGCCGTGGGAGCGTTCACAACAAGACACCCAAACTCCGTAGCTGCCCTCAGATCCACGTTATCAATCCCAACACCAGCACGTCCAACAACCTTGAGCCGTCCACGTGACGACTCAAAAACCTCACGTCCCACCTTAGTCCCACTCCTAACGATCAACGCATCACACAGAGAGATCTTCGTGTTGAGCTCCTCGGGTGTCATGTTGTAAGAGCAGTCCACGTTAGCGTAATCCTCAAGGAGCTTGACGCCGGCGTCGCCGAGCTTCTCCGCGACGAGGATGGTGGGTTTGGATCCGTCTCCGGTTGTGCAGGAGACGAGGATGAGACGGCGTTGGTTGTTGTTGTTGCGGGAGGGGAAGGAGATGGAGGAGGCGGAGGGGAGAGGGGATCTGGAGGAGAGGGATAAGGTTTTGAGGGGGTTGGTGGTGGCGACGGAGATGGAGGAAGAGCTGGCGGCTGACATTGTTACGGTTTGTGTGTTGTGTGTGTGAAGTGGAAAGAAAAAAAATGTTAGTTGGTGGCACGAAAGGGTTAGAGCACCCACATTTATGAACCGGCTATGGGTTCACAAAAGTAATTTTTTATTATTTTTTTTTACTTTTTTCTGTTTGTTTTAAAAAAAATAATAATAACGGGCCAATCGTAGACCGCCACGTGGCGTGGTACCCATTTAAAAAGCAGTAAACCGGTTCACTCCACAGAACCTTTGTGACTCGAGTTCACCAATTTTTTTATTATTTTATTACTTTCTTTTCTCGAAAAATGTGTGAACTCCACCCACAATACTTTGACGTGGGTGCTCTAGAGAGGCGACGTGCGTTTTTATAGGGGTTTGGTTGTGATCTCACGCGCCTTCGAGGAATATTATCAGCGATTGAGGGGGGGGGAAGCTAATTTCTCGGACGAAAGCCTGATTTAGAGACCAAAGCTATACATCTGAATCTTGTGGGAATCATGTGAAAATTGACTAATTATGTGAACTATATGTCTATAACACACAAATTAGTAATTTACTCGCGCGTGGATTTACTTTATAGAGTGAGGATGGTTCTATATTCAATTTTCAAACGTTTCGGCAAAAAAAATTGTTAGCTTCTAGGCAATTTAAATTTACACAATTTTAAATTTACATTTATGATTTATCTACTACCCGAGAGAAAATATTTTATAGCTTCGAAGATTTCGTTTTTAGCTTCCAAATAATTTTACTCAATTGAAAAGATTTAACTCGACTCACTTTTGAGTTTTTTGTAACTTTGGAGCAGGGATTTTGGTATACCTATAAAATAATTTACATATAAGAGATATGACATGCTAAACACACTATAGCTTAACAATATATATAACGAAACACACTATAACTTAACAATATAAAACAACAACAACAGCAAAACAAACAATATATTAATGATTTTTTAAGTGACTTGTATGAACTCAAATAGTAAAAAGGGTCCAACTAATAAACGAGGTATGGAACTAGAGAGAGTTGCTCTTTCAGTTTGAAAATAGTTGAAGACTTCAAATCAGAATTGAATTGGAGTTGTACAGAGTATATAAAACTTCCAAAAAGAGTAATATAGTATAGTACAAAACTGTATATAGTTGGTGGTCAAGTTTTACTGCAGTACTATGTCTTACTCGCGGGGAATATTTGAAAGGATATACTGGTGGCTGTGACGTATGTTTAATTTATGGCACGTGAAAGATTTGCTAGTAGGTCGACCTGTCGAAAACCCCCTTACTACTATGCAGCCGCACATGTGTTTATATATTGCTGAGTTATCTCAAATAAACATTTTAAACTTTAGCTTTTGTCGATATTTAAAGTTTAGCTTTTGTTGATTTGTTTTTTAAACTAATGATACATGTGTTGTCAACTCTTATTTATTTTTGTATAGTAAACTGATTATATATACACGAAAGAAAATATAATTTGGAAAAATATAACTATATAGATAGGCTTCTCCGAACCTGAGGAAAAACACAACATTCTTTGACCATCAGGTCCATCACAGTACATGCACAAACGCCAAACCAAAGTTCTTTGCAGAGAAACTAAAGAAAAAAATACAAAGCTGGTTTATGATCGAGATGCGATTACAATCTCTGATCATGTTTGTGTTTGCTTTGCTTATTTAATGGCAAGCTGCTACGATCAAATTGAGTTATGTTATGCAATGAAAGAAAAATAGCTGACTTGGATAGCTTTAGCATTTGTCTCATCATGCTGATGGGGTTGGCTGAGCTGAAGATGGATATGTTCACTCGAGTTACCTCCACTATCTAGACCATTTGTGAGAAGAGAAGTTTTCTTTGCGCTGTTCGCACTCTCAACCTCTGAAACCTACAAAGTAGTAGCTAGACTATATTATTGTCATGTTGTAGATTATTCAAAGATGATTCTGCCTCCTAAAATCAAATGTACCTTCTTATGTAACTCCATGTTCTGTTGGTGCATTAGGTTTACTTTTTTGTGGAGGTCAAGATTCTCTTGGTGCAGGAGATTCCCCTACAACAACAAAAAAAACATAAGAATTAGCAATTTGTAGGTAACAAAATAACAATAATGTGGAAATGCTAATCAAAGACCAACCTCTCGGTTGAGTTCTTTTATTTCTTCGACTAACATTTGCTCCTACAAACGTCAATAATAGAAAATAATAATATAGAGTAATGTGCTCACATACATGAAGAAGCTGACTTATGTGCCACAGCATTATTAATACCTTTTTCATTCGTACGTCACGAAGGCTCATCTCAAGCTGATGCTCCAGTTTTTGTAGATCTTCCACACTTAATCCAGAGAGCTCTTCACCCATCATTTGCCTGTCAGTTACAAGCTCTTTCCCCATCACTTTTGAATATGCAAACTTTTATAGACTTTCCCAAATTAATTAAGCAAAAACAAAAAGAAAAAGAGATAGGGAATGTGGAAGTGTTTGGTTATTCACTTCTTGTAGATGGGTCTACAACTCTAGATATAACTCACGAGTTTGTGGAGATACAATGGTGATTTTGGAGAAGATATCCAGCATCATGGTAAAGTCCTTAAGAGGTTGTAAAACAGTTTGGCATTTTATTTTTAATATTGGCATTCTTATTGAAAAATGCACATGCAAGGATAGTTTTGCTTTTCCGCAAAATCTTATAGCCTTGACATTTTAGAGTACATCATGTCATGTTAATATCGAGAGTGTTTGACGAACTCAGAGAATGCAAAAACATACCGGTGGTTTTCTTGCAAGTTATGTAGCTGTCGCTTTAGAATCGCAGCCTCATTTTGCCAAAACTATAATATATAAAACTATTTTTCAGGTGACTGAAACTGAGAATACAAGTTCTCTTTTGCAGCATGAATATGTTATATCAAGTCTATAGTGAATTCTTTTTTTTTTTAAATAATGCAACATAATGTATGTAATCTTATGGTCATTTGCCCTGACGTGTATTTTAATATATGATTAGGATCAGCTTGAGATGATTCAAAAGTTTAAACATGATAATGAAGTTATAACAGACTAACAATACTATCAAAATCACCAAGTAATCGTCTCTCTGTTTTACTATGCTACTTGTTTGGTCTAAAAGTTTCTCGTTGAAATCCATAATATAGTGAACCAAAAAAAGTGTACCTTGATTTCTGAAGCTGGGTTCATTTCCGAATTGGTGTTACCTTTGGCATCTTTGTATCTCTCTATTACAGACTTCATGCTGTCAACCAAAAAGAAAGCTAAGTTGTATCTTTGCATGAGTGTGTTTGGTAGGTTAGGTAACACAAGAAACATCAACTGCAACATTCATCCTACATATCTTCAGTGTCAAATCATTTTTACTTAAAAAAGATTTAGGCAACCTTAAGCCTACTTTGCCTACATGAAATTAATCGTCTGAACCAAAAATACAGATTTTCCGTACTGAAAACATAACATGACGCATGAAGCTTAAGCAGAGAATGAAAGAAACAAGACAAAACTGATGTACAAGTGGCCAACTCTAAGCACCAAATCAGAGTTCAGTTACTATTCATATTAGATGGCAGGAAATGATTTTCCTATATAAATCGGCGAGACATAAACGTGAAGGGCCCTTAAGAACCGTTGCTTCTTATTATATCTAATCTCATGGAACCATCAACTCTTCTGGATCTACATTTATTCATTTTTTTCGACGGATCTACATTTATTTCTGAGAATCTTTTTACTCTACAGAATTATTATTTTATTTTTATTTTTATTTACTTCAGTGAACTCCTCCTAAAGTAGAAAATCAGAATGGATTTGATGAAAGATACGTATAATGTCTTTTTCCAAAAAAGAAAGTATATATTTCTGTATATAACTAAACAATGACCAAGTTGAGCATTAATATGGAATGGTTTCTTTCCAAATTGGATTAAATTAAATAGGAAAATGCTCATTATGGATGACCACGAAAGCAAAAATGATTCCCCCACTAGTGTATAATTAATATTAATATATTAACCATTAGATAATGCAGCTCATTTTAGGTACATCAAACCCACCAACTAGTTGCCAATAAAGAAAAAGCAAATAGTGAAAGAGAGGCAACTCTTTCTAAGAAACCTCAAACCAAGCCAAGAAGAGTTTAGAGTTTCCTCTGCCCTACTATCCACTTTCTACCCCTTTTTCCATGTGAATATAGTTTATACTAAATTTAGTATAGTTTCAGGAGAACACTACAAGTCCACCTTATGATCTATACTCCACACAAATCTCCATCCTTCTACTCATATCCAATTTACTTTTGTCATGTCCTCATATACATAATATACAAACCCATAAATCAAAATAACTCATATAAATCAATGACTCTAAACACGATTGTACTGGCCATGTTTTTTTCAACTCATTCATATTGATTAGTCAACCTACCAAGTGATGTACCAATTGTAACCATTGCATCAAACTAAACTGGAGATTTAAGATTGATTTGTGGTCAACAAAACAGTCAATGGATCATGGATGGAGTAATCAAGAACATCAAAAAAGTCAATCAAAGAGAAAACAAATGATACCTGGTGCTGGAGAAATCGTAGAGCCTGCCAGTGCTGGAGAAGATGATAACACCAACCTCAGCATCACAGAGAATCGCAAGCTCCTTGGCTTTCTTCAACAACCCGTTCCTTCTCTTGGAGAAAGTCACCTGACGGCTCGTCGAGTTATCGATCCTCTTAATCGCGATCTTTCCCCTTCCCATTTCTTACACCTTTCTATCCAAATCAATCACAAAAAAACATGGTCAAAACCAATCTAGGCTGAGATAAATTACACAAAATCAAATATTAAAAAAACATTACCGTTTTCAAAGAATCTAATTGGAGAAAACAGATCGGGCAAGATCTGCTCGTGGGGGGAGGGAAGAAGAAATGTGATTTTTTTGATTGAAATCAGAAATAGAAATAGAAAGAAAGAGACAGAGCAGAGAGCTGAGGAGAGCCCACAAAAGGAAAGAACTAATGGCTAGTTTGGGTATTTAGGGCAAAAGTCTTCTTACTATTTTAAACATACATCGCTTGTTGTCTCTTGACACTTGTCATGCTTTAAGTGGCTTCTTTTGACCTGTTCTTTTTATTATTGCCATCAATAGTCATTATAAATATTGCCTTATCGTACGGCATCAATAAAGAAACATATTTTTGTTTGTTTTATAATTAAAGAAGAAAAGAATAGAAAATCCTTGGTAAATGACTAAATGTATACGCTTCGAACAAAAAAAAAAGAGCCCAATAATTTTGAAAAACCCAAAGTGGAATTATTATTTTTCAATTAGTTAAAATTTCTGAAACCTAGGATCCGGACAGAGAAGAAAAGCACCCAATATCAGACAGAGAATACGGAAGGAGCGGACTCTTACGCATCTCAAAGAGTATATACCTTTTCTGTGTACTCCCTCCGTTCTGAATTATTTATCATACCTTTTCTGTGTACTCCCTCCGTTCTGAATTATTTATCGTCGTAGCGAAAAAATTTCGTTGCAAAATATGTGTCGTTTTATAGTTTCAATGCAGAATTTATTAATTATATATGTTTTTTCTATTTTTTCATTGATTGAAATGTGGTTAGGTGTATTGGTAATAGTATTTTTATTTTGAAAATATGAAAAATTAAATGTTTTCTTAATCTGTGTGTAAAAACCTATAAAAGACAAATAAATTGAAAAAGAGAGAGTATTATATATAATGTAGAAGGATGAACAAGACTAGAGACCACGATTGGCCTTAGTCAAAAAGAAAAAAAAAACAACCGACCACGACTAATTACAAGTAGCAGCTAGTGTTACAGGGTTGAATACTTAAATCTAAATCCATAATTCAAATTGTTAAAGGCCTGTGAAGTAGAGCAACAAGGCCTTATATTTGGGCCCGTTATGTATATTCTATCATATATTACTAACCAGTCACCAGAAATTGTTAAAGGCTCATGGCCCATTTCCTCTCCCACAAAAGTGGATGACATGTGTTAAAGATTGTGATGTTAGACGATGAGTTAACTTTACACAGAAGTACATAATAACTATAGAGACACATGATTACAGTTGTTGTAGGGCATACATGTTTTTACTTTAATCCTTTTGGTATGCTTCTTATCCTCGTACTTCTGAAATCACCCCTAGCCATTACACTTATAAGAGCAACTCCATCAATTAGGAACTCTAAGGGGGACTTAAAATTAAATTAATAGTTAATATGATGATTTGAACACTTAAGGACCCTAGTTAATGCAATTAGTTTTTTCTTCCTCCAATGGGAGAACCTCATAGGGGTTCTTAAAATTTTAATTTTTTAAAAAAAAATAGAATGATTTTAAAAAAAAGCATACATTAAAATTTTATTAAAAATGACATAAAAACATATTACAAGATGCAAAGATAACTAGTAAATTAGAAAAAGCCGATTAGTAGAAATTTTAATTTATTCCAAATTTTTGTCATATATTCTCAACTAAATCAGCTTTCAATCGTTGATGTATAGTTTTATCACGAACTTGATTCCGAATGCTCATCATATTGCCGAGATTTGAAGGTATATCTGTAGAATAAGCGAAATCGACTTGTGAAGTTCGGTTTGATTCTGGTTGTGCGAAAGTTGATACATCAAACTGAGTGCCCCCATCCCGTTCGTCTTCTACGATCATATTATGTAGAATGATACACGCTCTCATTATCTTTCCGATTTTTATTTTATCCCACAAAAGA